>BQKN01000852.1:143646-155722 GCA_022839385.1 Asparagus kiusianus
GGGGAGAGGTGGCGAGGCATAGTACGGGGATTTGGGGGAGGAGGAGGGTCGATTTTGCTAAAATTTGTATTCAATGGTCGATTTTGCCTATTAAATTTGGAAAATGGTCGTTTTTAAAAATTTGTCCTAAAATAAATCACATTTTGGGGGTCACCTTTTTCAAGTTATATTTTCTCTGTTACTCATTAGAGACTTTGAAATGAATTTTAATTTTTCCAAATTCTTAGGTATCCTTTAATTCTACTAGTGCAACTTCTCTACTCTCTGGCTCTGGGATTTTTTCGAGCAATCAAATGAATTCTAGTGATGGTGATCAAGAGAACTTGCCCAAACTACAAGAGGTATTATTGTCAAAATGTAACATTTTATGCAAATGTAAAATTTCTCATTTCATTGGATATTGTTTGGCTTTTTAGGAGCTGATTGTTGCTGGCGATGAAAATGGAGAAAATTCTAGTAGTGATAAGTTAGCTGCCCGGCCTTTAGACACGAAGGTAAATAGTCTGATCTTTTTTTTGGAATTATTTAGTCTCTTTGTTTTTTGGTAGTCTTTTGGTTTAATTTGTATATTTGTGGAAGTTCTCTGTTTCTCATACAATTGTTGATGCACCTGAGGTAAGTTCATTTAAGATTGCTCTTTTTAGTTCAAATTTGATGTGAAATGTAGTTGTAATGGTAATAAAAAGCTATTCTTGAATTATTATTTTCAAGTTTAACTTAAAGTTCATGAAGTTAATAATCTTTTTCTTCACATTTTTAGGTAACCATCAATTTTACTGGTAAAACTTCTCTACTTCCTCCCACTTTGAATTTTGGGAGTAATCAGGTGAAATCTAGTGATGGTGACATAAGGAATTTGCACAAACAACAAGAGGTATGACTGTCAAAAAGATTTCATCTCTATGAAACAAAATATAATTCAGCAAGGAAATGACTTTGGTGGATTGTTTAATTCCTGGACGTCCTTTTAGTGAGATCTCTATTGCAGATACCCGTTGAAATTTAATGTTTATGATCTTGATAATTTAAATTCTTAATGAGTCTATGTTATGATTTGGTAAAGTATCAGTTGCTCCAAGAAATGGACTTTAATGCATATTTTGCTTATGTAGGTGCATGCTGAGTCTATTGCTATAGTTTCTCCGCCCCTTGTCGATCCAGCTTCCACTGGGACATCTAGTAAGAGTGAGGTATATAGTTTTTAATCCACGAGTTCATTGTCGATTTGGGGTAATTTATAATCTCTTGAAAGGAAAAAATTGATTTTTATATCTTTTATTTCTTGATTTGGGAGATTTTTTGGATATAGTTTTTTTCCTGATAAGAATTTCAAATGTTCTTGATTTGCTTAGGAACATATAAGCCTGACTGAAGCAGACAGGCAACTTATGTATGCAAAGAAAGAGATCAGTCATGCCCCAATGGTTTCAGATGACTCTGATCTTTATGCTCCATTGTTTCGAAATATTTCGGTTTTTAAGAGGTAAGACAGCTAAATATGCCTTTCTTGTGTCCCCTATATTATTTTGTTCTTGTTGTGTTGTTATTCTTTCATGTGAATGATCATTTTGTTTTATTTTGTTTTATGATTTGAGTAGAGATATGCAGAGTTTTTCCATATAAGAGTTTTTAATGATTTAATAATTTCATTATGGATCTTTCGTACTCCAATATATAATTATTAATTGTCTATGAGCCTTCTTGGCACACTATAATGGAGAATCACGTCGATTCAGGAAACTCTATCATCGCCTTCTAATCAGAAAACTATATTTGTATTTTATCTTCTAATATTTCCTTTCCCCTTATCTCCTCCTGTATACCGTCTTTTCATCACTCCATGTATATCCTGCATCTATTTCCTCTGGTTGCCTGGTCCTTTTAGTTGGTGTCTCAACTGGTGAGATCTGCATTGTATTCAGGAGCTACGAGCTGATGGAAAGAATACTTAAGATCTACATCTATCAAGATGGACGAAGACCCATTTTCCACACACCTGTGCTTAAAGGTATATATGCTTCCGAAGGATGGTTTATGAAACAAATGGAGGGAAACACACAATTTGTTGTGAAGGACCCGAACAAGGCCCATTTATTCTACCTGCCGTATAATTCTCGCCAGTTAGAAGCTACTCTCTATAAACCCGGCTTGCATAGTTTGAGACCTTTAGCGATCTTCTTGAAGGAGTATGTGGATTGGATTTCGGTGAAATATCCATTCTGGAATCGGACGAGAGGAGCAGATCACTTTCTAGTTGCTTGTCATGATTGGGTATGCTTCTTTTTCTTTCATTCCGGTCTTATCAAATATAAATTTGATATCTCTGAATACTTCTGTAAACTGGTGTATGTGATTTTTGATAGATTATAAACTTTATATTTGATATCTCTGAATACTTCTGTAAACTGGTGTATGTGATTTTTGATAGATTATAAACTTGTAACACTTGACATTAGCCAAAGGTTTTAGAATTTTAGTGTAGTGAAGTGGACTTAAGGTGGTATCAGACAAAATCTAAATCTCACCTGACAAGCATCTGAAACTACTTTCTTCTAATAAAGTGCCTCAATTTTTACCTTACCTTTGGAATCTTGGTGCAGTGGGTCTTATTATTATATAATGGAAAATTTTGTATATCATGACAATTTCTGCTTGTTTATGCACAGATGGCAAATTGATATAGGGTAACACCAGTTAATGTAATACATGCTAAACTCAGTGGATTGTGGAGCACATCATTTGATTAATGAAGCATTTAAAAGTTAGGGACCTTGTGAGGATTCTGAGTATGGTTTATTTTCATACTAGTGTTTAATTCAAAAGTCAATATCCATAAATCTATATCGTGCGTACTCTTAGTATTGCATGTTGTGAAGAAATTAATATTAAAGAGAAGTGTTTGGGTTCTTCAATGACCTATAATCATTGAGGCATCAGGTCATCCATGTTAAGACGGTAATACTGTTTTTTGACGGTAATACTGTTTTTTCATGTCTTACTTTCTTCAAAATATCCAGGGACCTTACGAAACGAGACTACACACAGAGCTGAGCAAAAACACCATCAAAGCTCTATGCAATGCTGATCTCTCCGAAGGATTCATCAGAGGAAAAGATGTCTCTCTCCCAGAAACATACATCAAAAACCCCAAGAAACCCTTGAAAGACCTGGGAGGTAAACCCGTCTCCAAGCGATCAATCCTGGCATTCTTCGCTGGGCAGATGCATGGGCGTGTCAGACCCGTGCTTCTCAGTCACTGGCAGGGAAAGGATGAAGATATGAAAATTTACGGCCCTCTCCCATCTCGATTCTCCAAAAAGTTTTCATATATCCAGCACATGAAATCGAGCAAGTTTTGCATTTGTCCTATGGGGTATGAAGTGAATAGCCCTAGGATCGTTGAGGCTATCTATTATGAGTGTGTTCCGGTAATAATAGCCAATAATTTTATTCTCCCTTTTGATGAAGTGCTGGATTGGAGCGCGTTTTCAATTGTTGTAGCAGAGGAAGATATACCTAATCTGAAGGATATACTATTGAAAGTTTCTCATAGGAAGTATGTTTCTATGCATGAGAATGTGAGGAGGTTGAAGAGACATTTTCTTTGGCATCCGGTACCTGTAAAATATGATATATTTCATATGATACTGCATTCGATTTGGTTCAACAGACTGAATCAGATACGAGTCTTATCAGTTGCATGAAACTATGGCAAAATTTTCATCACGAAGATGCATGCTAATTGAAAATAAGATAATGGATTCATGGTGATGCGAGCTTTGGAAGATGGGGGCAACAAGAAGGTATGAGTAAGTATATATATATGATCTCATACTATGATACGAACCCTTCTTTCTATGCTGTGTGTTAATCCTCGAAATGAAACTCAAATGAAGAAAAAAGACAAGGTCTATGGTTTTACAAAGAACATAAATTTGAGATTTCTTTTAACTAAGTTTATGTATTTTTTTAACTGTGTTCTCATCACAAGCCACTTGGTGAATACAATTGGCTTCTCTTAACAATAATGTCAATTTCATCTTCTCATTTTTCATGTTGGAAGCAAATAGATTTGAGTTGCTAACTAGCTTTATGAAAATTTGATACTACTTTTCCTTGTACGTTCCAAGCATAAGCACATTGCCTCTGTAAGAAAAAGTACTGCATGCCTTTTTGTAATATTTTAATCTCTAACGTCGTGCATCCATTCTCTAATGTTATTGGGCTGGCTAAGGACTACTCTTTGAATCAGAGTATTTGCTATTTTTTGTGTATTTATTTATGAATTTGCAGTGCCAGTCTCTGTAAAATATTTGTTAGTTCTTAGTCTCTAAAAGATCTAAAGCTCATTACATCGGCTATCATGAATTTATTTTCAGCCAGGCTCTGTATTTTCAGAGGTTAGCTTCTTATTATCATAAAATTATTTAGACTCCTAAGTCCCGATGCCCAAAAGAAATGATGTTTAAACTTGATGGCAGTTTGCAAACACACCCAGTACTTTGTATATTTAAAATTCGTATTACATTTTATCACAACTAATCATATGCTAATATACTAAATTTAGTTATTTTTATAACTTAGTAAATCAAATTAGATCTGATGGTATGAGCTGAGTATTATTTATTGTTTATTCTTGGTAGAACTAATAGCATCCTCTGAGCAATTTTTGCGTACATATGTCGCTTTTTCTCGTTAGGCCTGTATAAAACTTACATATATACCACTTAATTAAATACAATACGAGGAGGTGAACATACACGTTACAAGTACAAAAATAAATTTAGAAAAAAAATTCAGAAACAGCCCGCTAAGGCATCAAAAAAACAAGTCATTCCAAAAACTAATTACAGATCTTACAACATTATGCAATATTTTTTCCTGTTTACATAGTGAGAACCTGCTGCAATGTTAACAACAATGCCAACCCCATAAAAACCACTCGGTACATAAAATCAAATTTAAGCGCAAAAATTATAAATATGGGCTCTAAATACTTCGAGAGGAGAAGTTGTGCGCAGAGAGCTTACAGCAGATGCCATGAAAGAAAAACAAATCACTACAAGAACTAATTATGAAATTTACAACACTGCGCGATATTTTTTTCGTTCTTATACCGTGAAAACAGCTACGATGTTTACAACATTGCAAATTCCATAAAAATCACATTTCAGTGAAAACAGCTACGATGTTTACAACATTGCAAATTCCATAAAAATCACATTTCAGCGTAAAATATGGATACGCATTTAAAGATTTCGAGAGGAGAAGAGGTTGTAAGCGGAGATGAGAGAGCTTACAGCAAATGCCATGAAAGCCAAGAAAGACATGGCGACTGAGCCGCTGATCATGCTCGGGAATGGATCGTTTCCCCAGTTGGTAACCCAGTAATCAGTGCGAGAGGTTGCAGATGATGATGCGGATATCAGAAGGTACGCTAGGATCTATATAATCACCCGAAACAAAAAAAGAAAGCCATATCAAAATCAAATAACATGAACATTGTGTGCATTACATGTAACCAACGTTTGCTTTTCTTTTAAAATTCTTTCTACGGCACCAAAAGTCTAAAGTTATGACAAAGGCTACGGGTTAATAATTGTATATACAAACTTGAGCAATCCAGGTTTCAATTCAGAGTTTGCTGCCTTTATGTATTGTAAAGGCTAGAAGCATTGTAAAATTGAATGGATGTTAACATATCAATATTTCATAATAATCACCCGCCATTGGTAAATTTGATAGAGCTCTGCTTTAAGGTTAAACCTTTACTTCTAACATCTAAATTAGCCTGACCAAGAACTTCAAGCTTCAGCAAGCAACAAATCAACCCCCTTAGTTTGATTAAACTTAAGCATGGACAAGGTACGACTTTACAGTATCATATACCAACAACTCAACTTTTTCATTCTAAAGGTTAAACGTTAAAGGATTAGGGAGTACTTAAAGTTCGATGTTCAAAAAGAATAATCTTGCAAAGTCACTGAGGCTCAAAGTTATCGAAGAGGTTGCCATTGGTTCAGATTGTCCCTAAGGCCTGAATTCTAAGTAGGATGCGCTCATTCCTTATATTAAAAGTTCCTTAATAATCAATTGATAAATTTATATGTATGTATACAGGTAAGGTTTTGATAGCACCCAGTTCTATTAAGATTGTGCAAATAACTATTTTGCAATCGTGTCGTGAGTTTATAATTCTAATATTACAACAACATTGAAATGTGTTCACAAAAAGAACATGGATGAAATGTGACCAGATAAGAGTTCTCACCTGATCCATGGCAAAATCGAAATAAAATCCAAGGGGCTTAGTGATGATATTCCTCTTATTAACCCTATGATGCAGTTCTGCAAAAGCTTGGAACCCAGCATATAAGAATCCAATAACATTCACTGACAAGCAGTACCTGCAAAAAGGAAGGCATAAATTAAGATATAAGACCCTTGAGGTTTCTTTTTCTTTTTTTAAAAAAGTTAAAAAGTTCTTGCTTTGTTCATCTCATATTCTCATACATGAGCTCTTTTCACCAATAATAAGTGAAAATTGAAACCATCAAAATCAAATTAGTATAAAATTGCAAGCCTCATCATAACTCTGAAGTGGGTGCGCTGACAGGGACTTGAACTTGGTATCAAAATAGTCGAGAAGCAAATCTTATCAAATCATATACTTAAAAAAGGATTTATAAATAATAAATTTCACAAAATTACAATGAATTATTTCAGATTTTGCATATGATAAACTGTCTTTTTAAAAAAAAATTATAAACATTCAAATCACCGGAAAGTACCACATGCTATCAGAAAACAATATGGTACGTTGATGACAATACCTAAAGTCTAGACAAAGTTCATGGTATATCTGAAATTCATGATGGTTTTGTAAACATGAATAAAAGGTCACAGTACTTAATTTATCTTTAGTTTTCTGAAAGTTTGCAGTGTTATTTTGATAATTAAAACTTTATGATGTATTTCTCAGAAAAAAATAGTCTTTTCCGTGCAAAATCCTAATAGTTCATATTAGTTTTGTGAAATTTACCCTTTAAGAAATATCAATGCTTGAAAGGCCTATTTTTCGGTAAATAATTGAAAGGCCTATTTTTCGGTAAATAAAAGTGTTGCACAACTCTCTCCCTGCCCACTTAAATGAATATGCTAGAGTAGTCCAAGAGATTTTAAGATAAATCTATCATTCATTTAACTTCCCAATGTTATAACTTATAACACAATTACTTTTAATTATAACTGCATATCCATATTACTTGGTTAAAGGTTAGAGCCTATAAATTGTAAATATTTACATAGGTTTGCATGGATAAGTCCGCAACCCTGCATAATTATGCTTCACAAAGATTTAAAAAAAAAATTACAGTTCATACTTTCTCATTAGTTGCTAGCAAACAACATAATCAAACACACAGGTCATAGATAACTCTTTCACAAACACCCAAGAAACAATTTTGGGCTTTCTGCCTAGATACCTTCCAAATCTAACTTACCTGTAGATTTGCGTATAAAACTGCAACTAATATAGATTGGGGGCTATAGTGGGGAGAAAAAACCTCAACATAGAAATCTTTCATAAACCCCTTGACAAATAATTTTCTTGCACAAAACAACCTCAGTCCAGTACCATACCTGTACTCATTATATCGATCGAAGGAATCAAGCGTCCACCCTCGGTTCTTATCGGCGGCCATCACCGAGAACGAGATCAAGCAAAGAACCGCCGCCGAAATCCTAACGGCGATCGCCGCCGTCTTCACGGCCGCCACCGCCCGATCCCTTCTCAGGATCGACTCCACCGTCCTCGATCCCCCCGCCGCCTCCGCCGAAGACTCCGCCTCCCTCGACGCTGACTCCGGCGGCGGGGGGTCAGCATGTGAGAACCACGTGACGATCGACGGCGGCGGGGACGACGCCGGAAGCCGCGGAGGGGAGGGGGAGGGGTTCTCGAGGTAGGAGAGAGGCGATCGGAATGGAGAATCTGTGGCCATGGAGGGTTAGGGTTTGGATCCCTTCCTCTCTCTCCGGGTTAGGGTTAGGGTTTTGAGGGGGAAAGGAAAAAAAGAAGAGAGGGGTTAAATATTCGGTTTAATTCGGAGAGAAGTATTCGGCGAATAAAGTTGCGTGCTTTATGAATCAATCCAGGTCACTCTTGCATCTTTCTGACCTTTGCTTTATCCATTTGAATTTGAAAGTGGCACACTCATGTTGTCTTTGATTAGGGGGAGTTAGTCACCTAGAACTTAAAATTAAAACTGTAATAATCCGTGGGATAAATTTTTAAGGTGTTAGTCTTATAGAACTAAAACTAGAACAAAATTTTACAGTGTTAGTCAAGTAGAACTCTAAGGGGGTGTTAGTCAATTGGTACATTTTCATGCAAAATGGGATAATTGTTAAAGTGGAATAATTTTTCGCTAGTGGGATATTTTAGTGGGATAAATAGGAACAATTTTGTGAAGCGGTATATTTTGATAAAATAACATGGGATAAATTTTTATAATCATGAAATATATATTTATGCATTTTGAAGATATAAATAATATTTATGATTTTAAACTTACTATTATTGATTGATAATTGCTTACAATAATGTTCTTTACTATTAAATAACTTTTGTTTAGACTATATGATATTGACAATTATTATTATAATGATGGTCTAATGATTGTGATAACCATAATAGGAAAGAAGTAAAGAAAAAAAAAGAAATATAAAAAATAAAAAATAACAAAATAAATATGAGTTCTAGTTTTTTACCATCTAGTTTCAAGCTAAAACTTGGAATAATTTGAGAGACTAGAACTCTCATTTTTGTATAGAAAAATAAAAAAAAGTGGGATAATTTTGTACCATTATCCTAATTCTAGTTTAGCTAAAGTTCTACTTGACTAACAGTGTAAAATTTTGTTCTAGTTTTAATTCTATGTGACTAACACCTTAAAATTTTATTCCACAGATTATTCTAGTTATAATTTTAAGTTTTAGGTGACTAACCCCCCTAACAAAACTAGAATTGGGATAATGGTACAAAATTATCCCATATTTTTTATTTTTCTATACAAAAATGAGAGTTCTAGTCTTTCAAATTATTCCAAGTTTTAGCTTGGAACTAGGTGATAAAAAACTAGAACACATATTTATTTTGTTATTGTTATTTTTTATTTTTTTATATTTTTTTCTTTACTTCTTTCCTATTATGGTTATTACCATCATTAGACCATCATTATAATAATAATTGTCAATATCTTATAGTTTAACCAAAAGTTATTTAATAGTAAAGAACATTCTTATAAGCAATTATCAATCAATAATAGTAAGTTTAAAATACATAAATAATATTTATATTTTCAAAATACATAAATATATATTTCATGATTGTAAAAATTTATCCCACGTTATTTTATCAAAATATCTCGTTTCACAAAATTGTTCCTATTTATCCTACTAAAATATCTCACTAGCGAAAAATTATTCCACTGTAACAATTATCCTATTTTGCATGAAAATGTCCCAATTGACTAACACATCATTAGTGTAACTAATGTTATGTCCCTCTAAGATCATAATAACTTGTGCAATAAATAAATATATTCACAACGAAAGAGGAGGGGGGGGGGGGGGGGGGGAAATAAGTTTTACGGATGGATGTTTTTTTAGTCATTATCAACATTACAAAAGAATATATGATGGGAATAACAACGTTATTTGATATTTATATATATCTCAATATTAAATGTGTTGAAAGAGGCGAAAAATCGCATGAAAAAGCAGCAGGACCATCGGTCGTCTGATAACAATGATCAGTCGACCGATAACGGACCATCGGTCGACTGATCATTATCGGTCGACTGATAACAATGATCAGTCGATCGATAACGGGAACACTGCAAGAACCAAAAAATTCCACTGGACAGTCGACCGATATGCCTAGTCGGTCGACCGATGAACACCTACCGGTCGACTGGTGAGGCTTCATCAATCGACCGATAGCGGGTTATTGGGTCGATTTGTTTCCTAGCATGTTTTGGATTTGGGTGTTTATATAAATAAAAACACGTTTGTTAAGGTTTTTAATCAGAGAAAAGAGAGTTGTTTGAGCACTTTGAGAGGGGGGTGAGATCTTATTGGTTAGGATTATTGTGAGTGTTTGAGAGTTGTAACTCATTGTGTTTTTCCTCTGTATAGTGAAATCTCCCCCATCTTATCCCCGTGGACGTAGGCAATTTGCCGAACCACGTAAATCTCTGTGTTTGTGATTGGTTTTGATCGTTTCATTGTGAATTGTGCTCGTGGTGTTTTTTGTTCGTTGCTTACCGACTTATTGTGAATTTGTGCACGCTTCCGTCGGGCGCAACAAAACGTTCATTACATGATAATGTTTGCGCATTACAAGAAATTTTATGTAACATTCCCCTGTTTGAGAGTAATACGAATGAAAGGAAAGGAAAGGAAAGGAAGCAGAGGGGAGGGAATTAAGAAAAGAGATATAACATGGAGAGGGTAGGCATGATCGAGGAAATTTGATGGTTAAGAAGGGTTGGGATCGGATTCTATCTTTATTACGAAAGTAATTATCATCGAATACTCCCATCGCCTATAAAATGTTGACAGAACCTTTTCCCATTAAGGAGTATATAGATCTCGATGAGCTTGATTGTCGTCGATCCCTCAAATTTATAACATGAAGCATTTCCCACTATTCGAACATGGGCATCGCAATACGGTTGCACAAATATTTTTATTGAATCCTGATTCATTCACCCTATAAGATAATGTGCCATGGATACATCGCACGAATATATTAACGTAATCACCTTGCAATTAACACATATAATTTTTTATTGTCTTTCTTTAGATGGTGCGTGGGGTGAATGTACTAGATTCTGTTGATATAAGTTGGCCCAAAGGCCTGTTGATGGCCTGCTACCTAAGGGCCCAGTTCCCCTCTCTACATTTGCCCTAGTCTCCTCTATTACTCTCTTCTACCCGATGGTACTCAATCCCTTCCCATCTCTGTGTTCTGATGGCCGTCGCTGTGAGCCTCATCTCTCATCCCTATAGGTCGGCTCCTACCATTCGAAACCCGAGGCTCCTCTTCCATGTCGGCTGCCCCCTTCTCTATTTAGGTCGAAGGGTTGGTAGTAGCTCGGAGAGAGAGGTGTAGCGACGGTGAGGAGAAGACCTTCTGTGAGCTTTGTGCTCTAGCTTTGTGCGATCTCTCCTCCCCTTCTATGAGTTCTTCTCGTCCATTGTTTTGTGCGATCCCCCTTTCCTCTTTGTGAGAGATTGAAGGAGAAGACTGGCGAGCTTCACTTTGTGTTCCTTGGTGGTGCACTGCTGAGAATAACAATGACTGATTGAGCTAGCTTCTGAGCCAAACATCGTTGATGACGATACTCTACAGTGGTATCAGAGCAAGGTTGAGTCGTCGCCGCCCTTCCAAAACCGTCGGTCGCCGCGGCTGGGCTTTGTTGAGCCACCGGACCGCCGCTGGGCTACGTTGAGCCGTCGGACCGCCGCTGGGCTACGTTGAGCCGCCGGACCGCCGCTGGGCTTTGTTGAGCCGCTGGATCGCCGCAGGATCGCCGTCGGACCGCCGCTGGACTATCGAGCAAGTGGGTAAGATCGAAACTCTCTACAGTGGGTTTCGCTCAGGTGAATTGACTGAATTTTTTTTGTCTCACTGCAGTTATCATAGTCAGCTGAAGTTAAAAAGTTTCTGTTATTTTTTTTAGTGTGCTCGTGTGAAAGAACAAAGAGATTGAAACAAGAACTCTGTGTTCATCGTTCTTCTCATTTTGTTCGTGCTAGTTGTTTCACACGTTTCGAGCCGAATAATTACCGAAATCATCGTGCTAGTTGTTGTTTGTTTTTCTGTGTGAAAAATGGCTGTTGCTAATCAATATAGTATGATTCAATATGGTATGGCTTCGTTCAACGGAAAATCTAATTTTATCATTTGGAAACAAAAAATAAATTGCATCTTAATTCAACAGAAGTCTTTTAGGGCTGTTGGTCAGACTTATTTGGCTTCTGACACTGAAGAAAAAAGAACTGAAATGAA
>BQKN01000852.1:155732-184989 GCA_022839385.1 Asparagus kiusianus
CTGAGAATAACAATGACTGGTTAAGCAGGCTTCTGAGCCAAACATCGCCGACGATGATCCTCTACATATTCCTTTTTCAATGTTCCCTCAAACAATAATAATAATAATAATAATTCCTTTTTGGCCAAACTTTAAAATATCAGGTCATACTAATCTCGATACACAAGTATCATATATGGCGTATACACGTGTGTACATATAATCTTACAAAGTTACGAACATAGGTACATCATGAGAATGATAAGAAAATAATATTTTGTTACGTGTCTATTATAGATTGTAATTCAATTCTGAATTAATTATGAAATCTTCCCTGTATTCTTACTAACAAAATAATAGATGATTATTGTAGGCTATCTAAAAATTACTGTAGATAGCTGATCTCCATCAAACACCGATGATAGAAGCTACAATCTGACGGCTTCCAGAAGACTAAAATTTAAAAGTTTTCACGTAGATCGATGGAAGCTGTAATTCAACAGCCTTCACAATCAACATCGGGAGTTACAATCTGACGATTCTCTTATTTTTAAGGAGCCAAGACGAAGGTTATAAGATGACGATCTTTGTAACCCTCTAGCAAAAGAGACTACAAATTAACGGCCTCTTCAAATTAAAATGCGGATCTCTCAAACCATAAGGAATTTGGTGAAACGGACAGGAGCAAACCTAACCCTATGGATAGGTTTTGTCGGCTCCGTCTCGTTGAGATAGTCGATTTTCATATATAATTCGTCTAATTCCGACTTACAGTTTGAAAGTTATGACATGTTCTTTGTAGCAAGTTATGTTCTAAAGTCCGTCTACAAGACTGTACTTCGCTTGAGCATTGGACTTAGCCTGAAGCTCGCTAAGCTCGCCTGAGGCTTGCCTCTGCGTTCCAGAGTTAAAACGCAGAGTTCATCTCTGCGTCCCAACAACAAAACGCAGAGTTCATGGCTGCATTCCAGACTCAAAACTTAGAGTTCGTGGCTGCGTTCTAGATTCAAAACACAGAGTTCGTGGCTGCGTTCCAGACTCAAATGCAGAGCCCAGCTCTGCGTCCCAGGTCCAGAACGCAGAATTCGTGCCCAGAACGTAATTCTTGTGTTTGACTCGTTCAAACACGAGCTAAACGGTTTCAAAACTATTTTCCACAATTTGAGGGGGTCACTCTCCCACTTAAGAGCGAATTAAGGGGGCGGTTATACCCCTTAATCCCCTATAAATAGTAAAAAACTCAACTAAGTTCAAGATCTTCAATTAGATCGACTTTTTACATAAAAGATATCGCAAAAAGAGAGATCGGTAATCTCTTAAGCAGATTTTTTTTGAGATCTTTAGATTTGGAGGCTATTGGAGATCATCTTCGTCAGCAACAGAGAGCTTGGAGCTTCGGAGCTTTGACCTTGGCTTACAAATCGATTTTTGGTTAAATCAATCAACTCTTCGATAGAGTTATAACTCGCTCAGAGTTTCCTAACTCGTTAAGAGTTTCAAACTTTCCATGCAAGGTCGTCCAAGACTTCGAGTCAAGAGGCAAAGACAACGTTCCACGAGGTGAAGCGTTCGGATCGTCAACGGAAATCAAACTTGACACGAACATCGAGGGAGACATTCCATTAACACCAAGAAAAACCCAGGTTAAACAAAGGGAATGGTCTCCGTCGACCCTTTTCTCTTTTGTAAATCGGGAATCCGATACAAGAAGATTATAATTTATTTTTCTAAGTTGTTAGAGAGAGATTGCATTTAGAGAATTGTAACTCATTCTTTTTCTAAGTCTGTTAGAGAGAATAATATAAATTTATTTTCTCATTTTTTTTAATTTTCCCACCAAACAAAAGATGGCGACTCTGCTGGGGACTAACTTTTTCACCGATGAAGAAGTGATGGCGCAATCCGACATCAATCTCGTTGGAACAACAGTTAAAACTCTCGTTGTGGAGTTTGATCAAGTCAAGTATGAGGAGTTACTCTCCTTCGGACCCCTTAGCCCCAAGACTATGCGCAAGATCTGCAAAGTCTCCAAGGAGACTAAAGCTCCAATCGCTGCCGAACCACCAAAGGAAATACTCTCCTTTGGACAAGATCTCTCTAACAACCTCTCATCTGAAGAAGTAGACTCAGTCGCAACCAAACTCGTTAACCGAGTTGAAGGTTCCACACCCACGCCAAAACGATGGGTATCGGGTCACAAAAGGCTCATTGCGGTGACAAACTCGATCAACACAGATAGCGACGCTGCAAAAGCCTTAAAACAGGCTAAGAAGAATGCCGCTCGACGAAGGAGGAGATCCCGACGACGAGCATAATTCCGAGATAGCCGATCTCTCAATCAACATGAGCCCCGCGTTGTGAGCCTCTGCAAGAGCTCTGCGTTTCTGCTCCAGAACGCAAGCCTTACGTTGATGAGCCCAAATTCGAGCCCCGTGTGATCCAACTAAAACGTAACCCTCAAGGGAGTGTTCCAAACTCAAAACGCAGTCCTCAGGGACACGTTCTAACACCAAAACGTAGTCCTCCGGGACGCGTTTCCCAAACAGAACGCAACTCTCAGGAGTGCGTTCCAGAACCAAAACGCAGGTCTCCAGACCGTGTTAATCAGCCTGAACGCAGTTCTCAGGGACGCGTTTTCCAAACAGAACACAACTCTCAGGAGTGCGTTCCAGAACCAAAACGCACGCAGTTCTCAGGAGAGCGTTCCAGAATCCAAACACAAGTCTCAGGACAACATTGACCAACCAGAATGCAGCTCGCAGAGGCGCGTTTCACCAACAAAACGCAGACCTCAGTCTTGCGTTCTTTAATCTGAACACGACCCTCGTGTTCCTTCTTCAGGACACGATGTGATTCGTCATGTCAGAAAAGACCAACATGGATTTAAGATCCATGTTCACCAAGAATCAGTCCCGTCTACTGATGGACAGGAGGTTCCAGCTTCAACCTCACGTTCGGTGAGAAATGCTTCCCAAGTCTCCCATTTAAGGGAACTTTTATCAAGAGAAAGACCGATGCAATAAGACACTCATTCATGTTAATGTGAGCGACTTATTTCTGCGGTCCTCTCAAAATGCTAATGTTGTGATTTTGTGCCAAGGCGATCAGTTTCGACCGATTGACGAGTGTTGCTCGACCAAGCAAGCGACGACGTCATTACAAGAAGAAGTTTTCATTGACCGAGTATCTTAGAGTCACTATCAATGTGATCGGTAGAGGGAAGTCGTCAGTCCCTAGTTCTGATGTGTCAGAGACGGATCGTTCTCCAAGCATTAGAGAAATCGCTAACGAGTTTGAAGGAATCTACCAACGTACTCGGACACGAACATGAGCCATTCCCCCCTGTCAACTATCGGAGGTTAGCCAGAGGAACCCCAAATCTTGATTATGTTTAATATTACAATACTTGGATTTTCATTGTGTACACCCCAAGACTTGCATACTAAGTGGTAAAAAAAATTAAACTTTGAACAAATAGCAATAATATCAAAACTCAAACTATAATAGCTTTGTCATATGATTCTTTTTAACATTTCAATTCTATCCTAACTGAAACAATATTTTGGATGGTGTTTGGAGCTTAAAAAGACCATGGGAACCAAATAGAATTAAAGTTAAAACTTTTGGGGCCTAATAGATAGAAATATAAGTTTAAGGAGTTTATGGAACAATTGTGTAAGATTAGAGGCTTAATTGATCGAAATAGAAGTTTAAGGGTTCATGGAAAAATTGTGCAAAGTTTAGGGACTTAATAGACTTTGAGCTCAGTCAGATGACTCCGATCCTAACCCACAAACAACTATTTTTCTTCATCCACTGTTACCGTTGCATCTCCCTTCACCAAATTAAAGAACAAAGATGGAAACCCTAACCCTAACAAATTCCTTGAATCCCTCCCCCAATTCAAAGAATTCTAGGGTTCCTCTACCGCCGAGGATCTCAAATCGAAAGGTACCAACATCTTGCTAACCAATTATACCTCAATTCAACATCTCATTGATCAATTTCTTCTCACTAGTTTAGGGCTCACAAAGACTTAAAAATGGAAACTTTAACGACACTCAGCTCGCCAAAGTGCACTCAGAGACGAAAGCTCTGAGCTTTCGGCCCGACTGCGCTTCTCTTTCTGCTCTGATGCTTTATTATGCCCAAAATGGAAAATTTTCCAATGCCCAAGCTTTATGGGGTGAGATTGTAAGTAGTTCATATAAGCCCGGCATTGAAATTGTTTCCGCCCTTATGGAAGTTTATGCAAAGTTTGGGGAATTTGATGAGATAGTTAGAATTGTGCAGGAATCAGTCTATAGAGATTTTGGTTCTGAGCTGGGGATTTATTCCTTGGCTGTCTCTTGCTTTGGAGAATCTGGGCAGCTTAATATGATGGAGGATATAATTAAAATTATGGTTTCGAGAGGGTTAAAGGTTGATTCTTTGATTGGGAACGCGTTCGTTAAGTATTATAGCATGTTTGGTTCTTTAGAGGAGATGGAAGTAGCTTATCATCGAATGAAGAGATCGAGAATTCTTATAGAAGAAGAAGCTATCAGGGCGGTCGCACGTGCTTATATAAGCGAGAAGAAGTTCTATAAGTTGGGGGAATTCTTGAGGGATGTGGGACTCGGTAGGAGGAACGCTGGGAATCTATTATGGAATTTGCTTTTGCTCTCTTATGCTGCCAATTTTAAGATGAAGAGCCTTCAGAGGGAGTTTTTGAATATGGTGGAGGCTGGATTTAGGCCTGATCTCACTACTTTTAATGTGCGGGCTCTCGCTTTTTCGAGGATGTGCATGTTTTGGGATCTTCATTTGAGCATTGTTCATATGAAACATGAAGGGCTTGTTCCTGATCTTGTGACATATGGTTGTGTTGTGGATTTGTATTTGGAGAGAAGGCTTGGGAGAAATTTGTCTTTTGCTTTGGATGAATTGGATGGGGAGAGCTCTCCCGTAGTTGAAACTGATTTGTTGGTGTTTGATGTGTTTGGCAAGGGAGATTTCCACTCAAGTTCGGAGGTGGTGTTGGAGTCGAGCAAGAGAAGAGAATGGACTTACTCTAAGCTAGTGAATATGTATTTGAAGAAGCAATACAGAAGGAATCAAATATTTTGGAATTATTGATAGTTTCCATGGCATCATGTGCTTCTATCTCTGTCTATTCTCAATATAAGCTTAGCTGCGAGAAAGTGAAGCAGTATCTCTGATGGCTGTAGCAGTGACTTAAAACACTTTTTCGGAAGATAAAGCATCCATTTTCCTGCTATTAAGTTTCTAAGGTATAAAGCTTATTCTATTTTTATAGTCATTCTTACTGCAATGTTATGTGGTATCAGGCATTCTATTTGATGAGTCATACTATATTATTGGCAGATTAATGGTAGGAATAGAGTAAATAGTTAGTATACTATGTAACAATATGTATCACTAGATTGACTATAGCCATTGTGCATTGTTACTGCTTATTAGGTATTGAACTTATTCTTCAAATAGGAATCCTCTTCATCTTGCCATCAGAAACTTCACCCATCGATCAGTTCAACAACTTTTATTAGGTGAATAGTTAGTTGTATTATGTGACTATATGGATACTTCTGCGACTGATACTCTAGGAAATTGACTTCGGCACGCTTGCATTTTATTAGATTTTCTTCTGAACCTGTTAGATTTTCAAATGAATTGTTAAGAGGACCTTGCTTGTTCAGAAAGTTCTCTTAGACAATTGCTTTTCTATTTGTTAATGAAAATTTCAGCAGCTCATATAAAAAGAGCAATAGGTTCAAAATAAAATCATTTGAAATTCAAAGAATCTGGAATCAGAACATTGTTTCTCATGTTCTTTTGTTCCGAAAATTCGAATAAGACACTGTTGCTAGCTCACTGAATAGAAGACGAGGTTATAAAATTTCACAATTGCTAGCTCACTGAACTGAGTATTTGGACCTTGGTATTCTACTTCTCCATACTAATGAAGCAATCATGATATCATTTGCACAAGTAATATCTCCCTTCATTTTCAATAGTTTTGGATGTTTCATTTACACTATTTCTTACTAACATTTACCTATATATATCATTTCATATGCAAATTAATAACGAACTGTGTGCTCCAAGAGATACAAGGATAAAACATAAAAAAATATTCTCTGTTATAGATGGGGTTCTAAATGCATCTGCATTGACAATGGGCCACTCTTTTTTTTTAATTCAAGGAACTTTTCTTATACTCACCGAGTAAATTCTGAGGTTGAAGTGCTCCTTTCACAGTTCAGATCCAGGTAAATAGCAAAAGTGTTGCACTATTTGATAATTAAAAATTAAGAATAGGCACAGTTGTGGATTTAGGATTTCTAAAAGTGGTGTCACCGTATAGTTATAGCTAAAACTGTCTACACTTCACAATAAATTTTCATATTTCAAAAAGTATATATATACATGATTAATAACATTATCAAAAACATAATCATACTTTAATAACTTCAATTCATAAAATATATGAAAAACATGTTGTTATTTTATGAAGAGAACTCTTTTTCAACCCTTTATCCAGACAAATTAATAGATCTCAAGTTGATCCTACGTTGTCCCTTTGTCTATTGGCTGGTTTGATTTGCATCAAAACAATTTTATTTGATCTAAGCTTCATTTGCTTGTATGGGCCTATATAGAAATCAAAACACTAAATGACATTTGTCTGTATGAGCCTGTATGGAAATCAAAGCACCAAATGAGAAAATCTAAAGAAAATCGTGTCACATGACATTACATATATAGATCCGCCCCTAGATAGACGTGACATCGACGCAGGTCGACTTTTGACTTTTGAACCAAGGCGTCTAACTCGAACCACTCGATCACTTATTGGGGATAATGGGCCAAAATTTATTGCCAATGGTTCTTTCCCCCCCTCCTTTCTTTCAAAGGGTGGCAATCAAACCCACTTCACTTACGTATCACACGATGGGCTAATGAGCAAGGCCTCTATGTACGATCTCCATAGCCTAGGTGCTGGTAATCCGAACTCATTGAGATGGGTGGAAGCTATTAGAGTAACAAAAGTCTCTAGTGTGTCATAGGTATATATCATTGTACAAGGGCATATATAGGGCTGTCCATTTGGCCCGTCAGTTCAGACACGACTAGTCCAACGTCAAACCCAGAAAGCCCGAAAAACAAGGCTAGACCGGGCTCTAGGCCATGTCCGAGTTGGTTCGTTGAAGCCCGGCCCTAGCTCGGCCCGGCCCGGGTTATACATGGTCGGGTTAAATAACCCGAGTTTGGGTCCGAGCCTGCCCAGATATGGACACATGTATCCGGTCCAACAGCTAGCTAAGTAGCCGTTGGATTAGGACGGGTTGGACCCGACCCGGTCCAACGGCTAGAAAACTAGTACTTTGGATCGGGTTTAGTCTGGCTTGGCTCGGACCTGGTCCGCTTCGGACAGTGTAAATAGCCTATAACAACTATTTTTGGTCAAATAACCAAAATACCCTAAAAACGGTAAAAAATGAATCAAAATTTTAGGGTATTTTGGTCATCTGGCTAAGGGGCTGTCACTATAAATAGAGGGGTTATTTATTTTTCTCATCCAAAACCCATCTACTTATCTCTAATACTCTTTTATTCTCTCTAATACAATGTTATACTCTCTAATTCTCCTCTTATCCTTTCTAATACACTATTCTCTAATCCCAATGGCTTCCTCCTCCGATTACGAAGGGTAAATTCTAACTCCCAAAATGAGTCCTACAGCTACTCTTCCTACTATCGATATTGATTCCGAATCTGGCAATGATTAGCCAACACATAGAGCTCCTAAAAGGCCGAGATTCGAAGTGTATGCTTTCTTTGAGAAGATAGAAGTTCCCAGAGATCAACACGACAAACTTATCCAAGGCTAAATGTGCTTTATGCAGCCATATCTTTGAAGCTCATCATAAAGGCTGCATTAACAACCACAAATGCCATTTGGAAAAACATAGTAGAGGGAAAGCGACGTCTCAAGGCGACATTCGTCAATCTCTAATCTCTCAATCATCTACCTCTTGTAGCCTAGGTTCATGGAACTATGATACAATTAAAGCTAGAAAAATACGTCATCAGGTTTATTATTTTTAAAACATTCATTTTAAATTAGTAGAATATGATGAATTTGCGGATGTGAAGAGATGGTTTTTATCCAGCATTTCAAAAAAATTCTCGTCAATCTAGTTAATGTTATATTTTAAAATAGGAAAAAATGCTTCCAGCCCCCAAAACCTAAGAAAACGTGCTCCCCCCTCCCACAAGACTTTGTCAACGGGTGTTTTGCCCCCAAAAATAAAGATTTTGTTCTCTGAGCCCCCAAAACACAAAACCCAAGAGATTAAAATATGTGAAGACCATAATACCCTTCTCTCTCTCTCTCTCTCTTTTATCATGATGTACTGAGATAATAGTTAAAATGATTGATGATGATTATTTTATTATTTTTGTTTTTTTTATTATTTTCGTTGTTGATGAGGGGAACTAACTGTTTGTATTGGGAGATTGTTAAAGTTACGGGTTAATTGTTAAGGTTACGGGTCAATTGTTAAGGTTATGGATTCCTTCTCTCTCTCTCTCTCTCTCTCTCTCTCTCTCTCTCTCTCTCTCTCTCTCTCTCTCTCTCTCTCTCTGTATCATGATGTTATTGTAATGATGTTAAAATGATTGAAGGAGATTGTTATTTTATTATTTTCGTTTTTTATTATTTTCGTTATTGACGAGGAAACTAATTGTTTTTCTTTGTATTGAGATTGTTAAGGTTACAGTTTAATTGTTAAGGTTACGCGTTTAATTGTTAAGGTTACGAGTTTAATTGTTAAGGTTACAGATTTGCTGTTAAGGTTACGGGTCGGTTGTTAAGGTTACGGGTTTAATTGTTAAGGTTACAGGTTTAATTGTTAAGGTTACGGATTTGTTGTTAAGGTTGCGGGTTGGTTGTTAAGGTTACAGGTCGGTTGTTAAGGTTACGGATCGGTTGTTAAGGTTACGGGTTGGTTGTGAAGTTTGCACGTTGGGATATATATGTATATATATTTTGAGTGGAATGAATACTTTGGGTCATTTGGCCTAGTGGTAAAGTTTGGGAGTTTGAACAAGAGGTTAGGGGTTCAAACCCCTACAGCCATAATATTTTTAGAATATTCGTTGTTAAGGATATAATGGTTGATTGTGAAGGTTACGTGTTGGTTGTTAAGGTTACGGGTTTGTTGTTAAGGATATGCGTTGGTTATGAATGTTACGCTTTGGTTGTGAAGTTAACCTACACAACAAACCCGTAACCTTAACAACAAACCTGTAACTTTAACAACAAACCCGTAACCTTCAATACCAACCCGTATCTTTAACAACGAATATTCTAAAAACCCGTAACCTTCACAACCAACCTGTAACATTAACAACCGACCCGTAACCTTAACAACCAACCTGTAACATTAACAACAAACCTGTAACCTTAACAATTAAACCCGTAACCTTAACAACCGACCTGTAACCTTAACAACAAATCCGTAACCTTAACAATTAAACCCGTAACCTTAACAATTAAACCCGTAACCTTAACAATCTCCCAATACAAACAAAACCAATTACTTTCCTCATAAACAACGAAAAAAATAATAATAAAATAACAATCATCTTCAATCATTTCAACATTATCACAGTAACATCATGATAAAGAGAGAGAGAGAGAGAGAGAGAGAGAGAAGGGATCCATAACCTTAACAATTAACTCGTAACCTTAACAATTAACCCGTAACCTTAACAATCTCCCAATACAAATAGTTAGTTCCTCTCATCAACAACGAAAATAATAAGAAACAAAAATAATAAAATAATCCTCATCAATCATTTCAACTATCATCTTAGTACATCATGATAAAAAGAGAGGGAGAGAGAGAGAGAGAGAAAAGTATTATGGTCTTCACATATTTTAATCTCTTGCGTTTTGTGTTTTGGGGACTCAGAGAACAAAATCTTTATTTTGGGGGCAAAGCACTCGTTGATAAAGTCTTGGGAGGGGGGAGCATGTTTTCTTGGGTTTTGGGAACTGGAAGCATTTTTCCCTTTAAAATATTGTAACGAGGAAAAACTAATTTCTTATATTCAAATCTTAAACTGTAACTTTTCTCTAATTTCTGATATTTGGACATTTAGAGCACAAACTAGTTATTTATGTATCACAGCACACTGGATTGATGACACTTGGTAAATATTTAAAAGAGTTATTTTGTTTTATTTCATTTGAAGATTCACGCGCTGGTGTATAGATTACAAATTTAATAATTTAAGAACTTTTAAAATTAGAAATTTCTAAAAAAATATTTTCTCGTTTATTTGATAATGCAAGTAATAATAATGTACCTGTAGATCATATCAAATTAATTTTACTATTGTCATGCCATGGTGATATTTTTCATATTATACACATGTGTCATGTTTTGAATTTAATTATTCAAAGTGCATTGAATAGAATTAAACCAATGATGGAAAAAGTTAGGGTTATAGCTTATCCTCATAATACTTCTGAACAAAGACTTGAAAGATAAAAATAATTGTGTAGAAGAAAAAAAAATATAAAATCTAAGTTAATTCTAAAAGATTTTGACCACGTGTGGAATTCCACCTCTGTAATGTTAAATGTAGCAATATAGTATGAAGAAATTATAAATGATTTTATTATTTTCTATATTTCTAGTTCTAGCTCTGGTAATATGTATGGAACAACTAATGAATAATGGATAATTATAAATTGTGTAAAAGAGATACTACAAGCTTTAAGCTATTATGATATTATATGGTTGTTATTATCGAACTATTACTCTAGTTGATTTACAAGTTTTAAATATTCAAACTTTTCTTAATAATTATTGCATGAATAATTATTTTGCAAACATGATTTTTAAAATGGAAAATAAACTTAATATGTAATTTAGACCAATTCCTATTATTCTTTGTTTGGAGATTTTTATTGATCCATGCTTGAAGGATATCGACCTCCAAAGTTTGTTAAATTCTTTATATAAGAACACAATAATGGAAGTAGCTGAGGAAGGTCAAACGGCTGAGACTATTACTGCTCTTACTCATTATAACACTATTAAATATTATTTTTAAATATTATTTGATGAGTATGCACATAGATATGGTGTAAGTACACCTCAGTCTACTGCTTTTACAAGCTCAAACAGGGGCAAATGTAAGCTTTTTGACAGGAAATTGATAATAGCGAGGCTCACAAGTGTGGGTAGTAGCTTTGGATCTGAATCAAGATGATCAACGAGGGAAATTTCTGAAAATGAACAATATTTAGTTATCACCTTAGTTAAACCTCAAAGTAATGTTGAATTTGATATTTTGCAATGGTGGAGATTATATGGAACAGTTTTATATCCTGTATTTTCATCATGGCTCGTGACTTACT
Source organism: Asparagus kiusianus (assembly GCA_022839385.1). Classification (NCBI taxonomy): domain Eukaryota; kingdom Viridiplantae; phylum Streptophyta; class Magnoliopsida; order Asparagales; family Asparagaceae; genus Asparagus; species Asparagus kiusianus. Next base: position 167,152 of record BQKN01000852.1, read on the forward strand.
AACAGTGCATGTTTCTACTGTAGCTTCGGAATCCGTTTTCAGCACATCAGGATGTTTGATCGATGACTACAGAGCATCGCTGGATCCGTCTACCGTACATGCGATAATGTGCCTACAAGATTGGTGGGAGTACTAGAAAAGAATTCAAAGCTGTTTGGTGTGAAAGTTGAATTCTTCATTGAGGTATTCATTACAACTTTAGTCGTTACAATGAAAATAAAAAAAGATAGTCTTTTTATAAGACTCTTACACAATGAAAACGAAAAATTACAACTCTCATCAAAACAAACGCAACGGACATTTATTTACCGCTGCTTGCGTGGAATCTTTACCTATGCCGGGGACGTTAATATCCGTGGACTACCAAGCGATCAGATCAATCCGGAGTTTCGTTGATTCGTGAAGGAATTAAGAAACCGAAACAATTATCTCGGCAACAACGAGATAACCACTTTTCTCGAGATCGTAACTAGGTACGATATCAAGGGAAGGAACCGGGCTATGGGACTGATGAACTCCTCTTTCTTATGTCGAATAACTCGATCCGATCTCCTCTTCCTCTCTAAAATTCGTGTTTCTCAGTCTCTGATTCAGCAGGGCTTCGTCAAGGCTCGAGAATTCCAGATCTCTGTAAATAAGGGTCCTAGGGCTGTATTTATAGGCGTTGGGACCTCCGTTTTCGGATAAGAACCACCGATTCACTCTTATCCTCAGTTGTAACCACTTTATCACGTTCTTGGATGATATTAGATCAGTTGGAACAAATCTAGGCGGTTAACGGTTGAAAAACAACTCAAAACGGCAAAAACGACTTTTTAGGGCCTGCGGACACCCGCAGTGTCTCGGCTATGGCCGAGACACCACGAGTGTCTCGGGGCCGAGACAAAGCCGAGACACCACGAGTGTCTCGGGGCCGAGACACCACGAGTGTCTCGGCCTTGGCCGAGACACGTGCGGTGTCTCCGCTAAGGTCTGGGCATTGTTTTGCGCGTCCCGTTTGTTTCCGCTGTATCTTCGTCGTTCGAACTTGGAATTGTGCTATTCAAAGTGCGTATGAAAGCCGGCGAGGAGATCTACAAGCTCCCATGGTTGAATCATACATGGAGTAGACAGGACACGAGAGTCACTTCGTTTTTTGTAAGCAAAGCGTAGCTCCCGATCAGTTCGTATCTTCGTTATTCTGCAGTTCCGTTGCTTCACACGGTTCGTCGACTTGCTTCATGCGCTCATCGATGTAAATTAAGCTTATGTGACCCAGATAGTGATATTAATCGTCTTCTCTCTGTCTTGAGCCGCGTGCGGGAATCCATGGGTAATTTTTGACGCCTACAAAAGCATCGATCGAATAGCTAGTATTAAAAGTAGACTTAATGAGTTGAAGATAAGAGATAAAGAGTAGAAAGTTATTATATAATTTATAATTTTTATTTCTTAACTATAAATATGTAATAATTTATTTTGAAAAGAGTTGCCAATGATAGTACTTAATGAGATGAGTAGGTGTCAACCTAGTTGGGATGTACTCATCTATTGTGATGTGATGATGTCTAAAGAAAAATAATAATGGTTAATAATTAATAATAAATTTATCATTTTAATTATATGAACTTGCAAATTATTTAATTATAAGTGACTAATAATAAGATTGAATTTTTGTTAAAAGTTCGCGTATTTTAATTAATCCTGAAATTCCATATTTTTTGGCAAAAACTCTATTTTTTAGCAATTTTTTAAAAACAAAACAAAACAAAACAAAAATACGGCCAAGGCCCAGTGACTTCCTCAATCTAGTCCGGACAAAGAATCTGGGCCAGACCAGCCGTTTGGACAGGCGTAGACACATATGAAGATATGGCCCACTAGCTACTGATTTTCTTTTCGGACAAGGTTATAATATATATTTTCTATACTTTATTAGTTGCATTCGTTTATGAAAATACATGTTCATCCATCAATAATTAGGATTCAAAATGTTTATCGTAGTCTTTTTTTTTTTGAAAAAAGAATCTTCTCAAAAAAAAAATTTTTTTTTAAAAAATTACTTATTCTAAAACCTACAGAGATTGGAAAAACATAAATCTAATATATTTTTCGTCTATACATGGCATGACCTAAATATGGACAATCTTTTATGGTGATACAAGTCAATTCTTTTAGTTGCTTAAATTATAGAATATAAACTTATAAACCATGTGATTTTTTTTTGATCCATTTGGATTGGGCGACGCACAGATAACAGTAAACGACCTGGTTTTAACAATGTTAGTGGAGAAATTACAAATATATACTTTTATAGATGTTTACAACTAACATATTTATATTTTGTGTATTTTCATTTTTCACCATGAGCATAGGGATGAGCATAGGGGCACACTTATTTAGTTAATAAACACACATAAATCCGCTATTACTATATTAATGAAATACTGATGCAGCGCTTTTGTAGAGGGCTAAGGGATTCTTTTGCATTTAACTCGAACAAACACAAATCTTGCAAAGCAAACAATCACTGATTTAAAAATTTAAGGATAAATTTGTTCCATGCTCCATTGACTCTGATAGTGATACGCCCACTACCCTTCACCAAACAATCAAAATATTAAAATTAGTTATATTAATAAAACCTTGAGGCAACACTTTTTGAGATGAATGAAAGCTTGCATTAGAATTTAAACTATACAAACAGCACAATTCATGCCTAACAAATAATCATTGTTTTATGTTATCAAACAATTAGATGAATTACTACAAGTCTACAGCAATATTATCAAACAAATAGTAGAATGAATATGACAATGCAATTTACATTTCACAACTTGGAAAGAGTAACTGCAGTTATTTATAAGCATACCCTGACAACTAATTTAAACTGGTAGTTTTATTCCTTAAAAATGTTAGAATATTTCTACATATGCCTAGAATATTCATTCCTTGATCTCCTCCTTTTTATTGAGAGATTGCATATATTTAGGAGATTTTGCTTGATTCATTCCTTGATTGTAATTACCATGTATAGCTCTTTCCTCATCCCTACATAAAGAGACCATGATTCATTGTATCACAACAAGCTTAATATTCAAAAACATTATTCTCTCTAATTTTTATCATGGTATCAGAGCGAATATCTTTCAAACCCTAGTTTCCATTAAAAAAAAGTGCACATACCTCCGACGAAGCCGCCGACACTGCCGCCGACGAAACCCGACGAAGCCGACGTTGCCATCAACGAAGCCTGACGAAGCCGTTGCCGCCCGATGAAGCCCAGACATACCTTCTACGAAGCCGTCGCCGCCGAAACTCGACGAAGCCGACGCTACCACCGACGAAGCTTGACGAAGCCGCTGCTGCCCGACGAAGCCCCGCTGCCGCCCGAAGAAGCCCAACAAAGCCCAGATCGAAGCCGTGATTCAGATCCAGATCGGATCTCACGAAATCAAGGACCACCCGACCCTAGATCCATCGCCCTTTGTGTTCGCCGATGCCGCCTAACCCTAGTTCCCTCGCCGAGGCCAACTCCTCCTTCACCCTCTGTGACTTTATTTCTTTCTGATTGTTCATTATGAATGCATCTGAAATTAAAATTCCTATTACTGTTAAACTTGATGGAAATAATTATAGTCATTGGTCTATGTTGTTTCAGAATTTTTTGAAAGGCAAGGGCATTTGGAAGTATGTCACGGGCAAAGAATCTTGTCCCGCTGAAACTGATGCTAAGTTTGACGAATGGGAAATCAACAACAATAAAATCCTGATGTGGATTGCAAATACCGTCATCCCATCCATCAGTATCCAACTTGGAAAGTGCACCACCGCAAAGAAAGCTTGGGACTTTCTAGCACAACGCTATGTTCAAACCAACTTTGCCAAAAAGTACAAACTCGAACAGGATATTCGTGCTCTCCAACAACAGCCTGGTCAGAAAGTTTCTGATTTTCACTCCAACATGTATCTTATCTAGGATCAACTTGAGTTAATGGAACCATAGTGGACTGTTAATATGAACTTGTGGGAAACCTTTCGTGAGGAAACACGGCTTGTTCAATTCCTTATGACGCTCCGGGAAGAGTTTGAGCCAATCAGAGCCTTTATGCTGCACCACAAGCGATGTTATGCTAATTAAAACTAATTAATAAGTTATCCTAGCAAGTATGAAATACAACAATATATATGAGCTAGGATGAGCAATATGAACTAAGAAATATATCCTAGCAATGAGATATACTATGAATTATATGAAAGGATATAAAAACTAACACAAGGATGAAATAAACAATCTACCAAAGTGATAGGGCAATATGAAGTGCAATACACAAAGGCAATATAAGATATGAATACAAGAATAAGAACGCTAATGTAATCACAAACAAAACGATATGATTACGGAGTTCGGTCTAACCACTTGACCTATGTCTTCGCTCCTCACCTCAAGGAGTTCTCCACTATCACAACCGGGTTTTCTACGTTCACCCGAATAACGTTTACACCTCACAATACGGTTTTCTAGTTTACCGAAAACTCTACAACTCACACATTCTTGCAATCCCACTCTACACTCTCTCAAGTGTTGGAACTAGACGTGTCTTCCTCAAGTGTTCGGATACAACCTCTTCCTAGGTTCGTCAACCGATGTCACTCCTCTTGGGACGATCCCCGACTCTCGCCACACACTTCTCTCGGTGTACAAGTGTATTACAAATTGATCTTCACAATAAGCACAAATACAATAAATGATTGTTCTCTAATATGGATGAGAACACAATGAAAGCTCACATTCAATTATTACAACTCTCACCAACCCAAATATACAATGTATACAAATACAATAAGCTCAAGTGGGTGTGTGTAAACAATGAGTGAAATCAAATCAACTAAACTCAATTGAAAATACTAGCTTAATGAAAATGATAAACAACAAAGAATTAATACAAAGCTAGTATTGAGTTTAGAAATTCTTCTCTGAAAAACAAGATGGAGAGATTGATTAAAATAAAGCCCAAGGAATGTAGATGATCTCCTCCACTTGTGTAAAACTTCTTCACAAACAAAACTCTTTTAAACAAACATTAAACAAACGTAAACCTTTATTAAACTCTTGTTTAAAAACTTCTTGGATTGCTACTGAAAACTGAGGTATAAGGGGGTATTTATAGCCTCCCAAAACCTCAGCCAAAAACTCTAAACAAAAGACCAAAAAGCCCACAGAATCGAAAATCAGATTCTGTACAAAAATAACCGTTGGAGTGAACGACGGTCGATCGTGAAAATCTCGCGGTCGACCGCGAGCCACTTTCGAAACTTGGAAAATTTCCAGAAACTTTGGTGGTTAACGGTGGGAATTTTCGAGCTAATGGTCGACCGTGGCGGTCGATCGCGAAAGTTGTTGATGGCTCCGTAGGAAAAAACAAAGGCGCGGTCGACCGTGGCGGTCGACCGTAAACCAACATATGAGAAAAAAGGTTTGAAAGTTGATTTTTTTTGATTTTAAAATCCTGTTTAAAAATATCAAATAAATTTCAAAAAATGTAAAACTTTAGGGAATGATTATAGACATGATAATACATATGCTACAAAAACTGGTTTTTAAAAAGGACCTCCCAAATAAAAAATATCATCGTTTTACAAAATAGTCCAAAACATAAAAATATGAACATATGAGTTTTGACATTTTAGCTTAACTATGTTTTGAAACAATACAAAATAATTTTATAGACTTGAAGAAAGATGTAAACTATTGTTATGAAGTCTATAAACAATGAATATAGCATTTTATCAAAATACATATAATGCACTAAAACATGATTTCATTGAACTGAATAAAATTAATATTGATGAAATCATATATATGCATGTAAGTATGAAACAAAAATATGTTTTCTAATTATATTTAATTGTTTCATAGTAAAACTTGAAAACTATCAAACCAAAACATATATGTATATATATAACTATATATATACATGGAAACCAATAAATATGTGTGTATATTATATTGAGCTTAAGGTACTAACACACGTAATATAAACTCCTAAACTAAATTACCCAAGCTTGATCTTGATCTTCAATAGCTTGACTTGGTAATCTTGCGGATGAAGCTTGAACTTGGATCTTGAACTTGAATTGTATGTAGCTTCACCTACTATTCCACCAACCTCCATTGGATATGATCGTGAATGCTCGATTCCATCCATCCTCCAACTTATTATTTGTCTAGAATTAATATAAAACATAAACACTAGACAAAAAATATTAGATGTAAATTATTTGTAAATCATCATCAAAACAAGAAGGCCAACATCCCTTATGTTGAGGAAGCCTTGATAGAACTGATCACCAAAGAAACTCGCAAGAGCATTGTACCAAACATGTCCTCTGTCTTCATCACGGCTCCTCGCTCACAGCAGCCCTTTTCCAAACTAGCCACCACCAATTCATCACCATGCCTTCAGCAATCATCCTCCCGTTCATCCAAAGACCCAGTGCAATGTAATTACTGTAAGGAATTCAGACATATTGTTAAATATTATCCTTCTCCTATATCTCGGTACATGCGCGGCCTACAAAAATCCACCAGGCCATCCTCCGTGTTCACCTCAACCGACAATCCGGATCATCATACAGTTGAATTTGCCTTCTCTCCTCCATCAGGTATCTCCTCTCTGTGGTTTCTTGATTCTGGGGCATCAAACCACATGACTTTTGACCCAACACACTTCGAGTCATCCATGTCTATGGGCTCATCTGCACAGATTCATACAACTAATGGCTCTACGATAGCTGCTAGTCACATTTTGCTCCATAAAAACTAACAACGGTTTATCTATCTCAAACATTTTTATTGTTCCTTAACTATTTATGCAACTTTTTATCTGTTGGACGGTTATGTGACCTTGGGCTAATACTTATCTTTCATTCTATTGGCTTTGTTGTACAGGACCGCTCAACGGGGATACAATTAAGTTGGGACCGGCCATGGAGTTGGACGACTATATGTGGCAGACAAGTCACAGATTCCATCCTCCACCGACTCATCTCTCACGGCTCTTACTACCAACTCATCCTCCTTTATCTCTTGGCATTCTCGATTAGGTCATGTTTCTTTTCCTTACCTAAAATACATGATAAATAAAGGATTGTTAGGACTAGCTACTCCAAACAAAGATCCCTCTTGTATTGCTTGTAAACTGGTCAAACAACCAGCTCTTCCCTTTAATAATAGTACAACTACTTCCTGCTCTCCTTTTGATCTTGTGCACTCTGATGTCTGGGGTAAAACTCTTGTTGTCTCTATGGGTGGAGAGCTCAATATTATGTGGTCTTTATTGATGATTATTCTCGATGCACTTGGACTTATTTACTTCATTCTCGATCTGATTTTTTGAAAGTATACATCAAATTCGCTACTATGATTAAAACTTAAATTTTGAAAACTATCTAAGTCTTCAGATCCGACTCCGGGGGAGAATACTTATCCAAACATTTTCTTGAGTTCCTAAAATCACAAGGGACTCTTCCCCAACTATCTTGTCCAGACACCCCTCACCAAAATGGGGTTGCAGAACGAAAACACCGACACCTTGTTGAAACAACTCGTACTCTTCTTGTCTCCTCGTCCGTCCCTTCCGTATTCTGAGGGGAAGCCATTCACACGTCTGCCTTTCTTATTAATCGAATCCCCTCCGTTGTCACCAGTGGTTTATCTCCTTTCGAGCGTCTATATGGGACCACTCCATATTACTCTCAGCTTCGTGTTTTTGGATCCACTTGCTTTGTGTTACTCCCGAAACGAGAACGAACAAAACTCACTCCCGAAAATGTCATGTGTGTCTTCCTGGGGTATGAGATTCAACAAAAAGAGTATCGCTGTTACGACCCGATTGCCAAACGGCTTCGCATTTCCCGCCATGTTACATTCAAAAACATTATTCTCTCTACTTTTTATTGTACCCACAACAAGCTTAATATTCAAAAACATTATTCTCTCTAATTTTAATAAAAAAACTACTAATTTCAAAAAAATCGCATTGCGTAAATGTGCGGTAAAAGGGAATGCAATAGTTGGAAATCAATTGAAGCTGGATGTCACTGGCTCATTATGCGATTAGTAAATGAGAATGGATCTTTACGGAAACAAGCACTGCATATGGATGTGATCTTTTGTCAGTGAATTAACATCAAATCCTCAATTATTGGGACCCTTCACCAAATTTTCCTCTCCATTTTAGGATTCATTGGTATTCTCTTTATTATGTGGTGTAATAGAACATGAATCTAAAAGTCTAAAAAGTGAAAAGTTTAAATTGATTCCCTCCCCAAATTAAGTGAATGAACCTATCAATAAAGAGGAAAGGACTGAAGAGAAATTTTTAAAAAATAGCATGCAAATGTTTCTTAATTTATAATAAAAATAAGAAATAATTAATTTTAAAAAAATAAGAAATAATTTAATATTTCACAATCAATTTGTCAAGCAAATCTTCAAAATTATGTGAATATATGAAATTCTTTTTCTAATGTATGAAGTCTTTATTTTTTCTTTTCCTTTTTCCCCATCTATTTCTGTGCTGAAATTTCCAAAATAAAACATTTGTGCCTACACTTTGAGATATATCATATATCATTCCAAGAGAAATATCTCATATATAAGTCTAAGTAAACGATTAAGCTTTGATCTCATCATTTGTAACGGATCCGCATTAAAAGTTTTTTTTAACTTTTGATTTGATTTATAAGTAATAAACCCATTTGAGATTAGATACGTGTCTTAAAAATTAGTATAATTAGGGGTGTGGTGGTGGTTGGGGGGGGGGGGGGGGAGTGGTCCATACACCACGTAGAAATTAAGATACCTCTCTCAAAATAGTTCAAGGGGCTGTTTCGTTCATTTTTTAGAAATCTAAGTTTAAGAGATTACTCATGAAAAATAGATTATATGATCAATTTTCATGTTTTCAAACCAAATTCATGATTTTTTAGGACGAAATGAGTTTTCTTAAATTTGAGACTTATGATATTATTATCTTATTAGTGGTTGGGTCTCATATGACAATACTTTTTTTTCTCTCTCAACCATGAAAAAAAAATCAAACAACTTCAGATAGATTTGTTGAATATTTTGATTTCTTTTTCTTAGTTTATCTGACAAGGAGGCTGCTGCAAAGTTCAACTCAAAGACAAAGAATAGTACGCCGCCCACGAGCTCCTCGTGTAAACTTGTTCACTTCCTCCTCGCTCCGACTGCCACGTGTCCTCCATCACTTTCTCTCTTAATAATTGTACTCTGTACATGTTCCCCGTTCTCTCTCTCTGTTAAACCCTTTTCTTTATCCTTTAAATTCCCCAAAAAAATTCTCCCAATTAGACACTAATGGCGATGTTAAGAGCAGGGAAGCAAGCGATTCAAGCACTAGGATCTAGGGTTCCGAGCTCATCTACTTACTCAAATCAGCTCCATGTAAAAATCTGATCTTCTTTCTCTTAGTTCTGGCTCTTTTTGAAGCGTTTCTGAGTAAAGTTAGTGCCTTTAGTTGATTTCTTGTTCCCTTTGTTTTAAAGTTCCGATCTTGCAACTTTTTGTCTTTGAGTTTTCAGTTCAATTGTTCATCTGCAGAGTTTACTTGTTTGCTTTTAACCTTCTCTTGTAATTTAACTTCGCAAAATTAGTATCTTTGAATGCTGTCTTTAGTTTTTCATCTTTTGTGACATTGGAATTTTTTTTATATAGATTTTTCTTTTCTTTTTTCATAGTTAGTTAATTGCATGTTCTATTTTATTTGATTTTTAAGTTTAATCATGGTTACAGACATTATTTGCTTGCTATCCAACTGTTAGAAAGCAAAATATAACCTCCACCCTCTCAACATAACAGTTTTGGTATAATGGTTAAGGAAACTTTAAATGGTATTATGTTCAAATCCCACCGGCTACGAATATAAAGCGGATATTCTAAAAATTGACACTGCTGTGTGAGTCTAGGATCAAAGTCTGCAAGGGCATGTTAGAATACAAATATAACCCTCAACTCTCACCATATCTTCAAAGTTTTGTTGTAATGGATAGAGGGACTTTAAGACCCACTAATTTAATGATGTGTACTCCATTTTTTAAAGCTATATCTCCTGTCACTAGATTGAAAATTGAGAGCCTTTTTATGCTTAATTATAGTATTTTAGTGACTCTTTTTGTGGATAATGGAGTAGTTGAGTGATGGTAGTTTACTAATATTTATGCTATTTTCTAATTAGGCCATCAAGTTTAACCAATTGAAAACCGAAGTGCCATAGTTGTGATTTTTAGGCATTGAGTTTGGTATCAAGATAAAGATTGACCTCTTGGGTGATCCTAACATTTTAGTAACTATAGTTTATTGATAATGTAACTTTTTGATTGATGATAATTTTCATAAATTTACAGGCTTCACCGGGGAGCAAGAAAATTGTCGGGGTATTCTACAAGGCTAATGAGTATGCGGCGATGAATCCGAACTTTGTAGGGTGTGCAGAGGGGGGATTAGGTATTCGAGAGTGGTTGGAATCTCAAGGTCACCAATACATTGTTACTGATGATAAAGAGGGCCCCAGTTGTGGTCAGTGTATGCAAATCTCAATTATTTGTGATAAGCACAAATTATAATATGCTAAACCTTAAGACATTTTTTTTTGTCGAAAGTGGTGTTCAATGATTGGGATTAAGTTACCCCTTAAGCACAATGAATGCATAAGGTCAGACTAAATTTGATTTGATCTGCATAGTTATACTAATCAAATCTTGAGGCAGCATGTTTTGAGATGATTAAAAGCCTGCATTAGCATTTAAATTTTACAAACAACACAAGTCTTGTTGGACAAACAGTCATTTTTTTTCTAAAATTTTTAATTGATAAAATTGTATCATATCCCTTATTACGATTCTCATGTCCCACTTGACCCCCCCCCTCCCCCGCTTTCAACATTTCTAATAATTTTGGTTTGTCCTTTGTTGTCACATCAATCTACTCCTGAGTATTCTGAAACAATTGAAAGCTTGTGTTAGCATTATCTTATGCAAACAAGACAAGTTTGCTAGAAAATATTTCGTTAAAGTTTTGAGGGAAAATTTGTTTGATGCCCCCATTTTGGTCTGATGTCTTACCAGGCCAATAGCAGTCCCTTATGAAGGGGTTAAAGCAAGTTTTTCGGGGGAATGGATTTCTATATGGGGTGCTGCAAGAAAGTAATTTGGTCAAATAGCTTTCTAAAATTAGATAAAACATGGATCAAACAGGGCAGATTTATCTTCAAAACTAGCGGTCTTCCTCAATTTATATGAAAAGTTAAAGTGGCTAAAAATTTTGTTATGGTCGGCTAATTCATGTTAAGTTTAACCAATTGTACAATTGCAATGTTAGATAAATAGCACTGTTTTTCTTAGAGACAGTTGACTATGAGTACCATGTTTATTCTCATAGCAGCTACAACTACCTTATTCTGTACCTAGTAGGATTTTTTTTTCCTATGTCATGAATTTTAAGAGCATATATGCATTTTATCCTCATTTATCTCTTTCATGTCTAATGTGTGTTAAATAGCTTTTATTTGGAAAATTTTCACAAAACTACCATGAACTTTCGGGTGTTTTGCACAAATCTACAATAAACTTGTTTTATAAGAGATAACTACCATGAACTTTTTCACTAAACTATCATGCCTAATGGCCGTGAGTGTAAGTTGATATGTGCTTCGCATGTGACAGGTTTTGGACAATTTTCCCTAATGTACTTCATTTATGTTCTATATTACTCTTCCGAGCTTTGTGGTTTGATAGATATGATAAGATTAGTTTAGACTTTTTATCCAAGACATTAACGTTGTTAGCAACAAATTCCAGTAGTTTACTGTATCTTTGTGAAATTGCCAATTACTCTTTGTTCAGAGCTGGAGAAGCACATCCCCGACCTCCACGTCCTCATCTCCACCCCCTTCCACCCCGCTTATGTCACCGCCGAGAGAATCAAGAAAGCCAAGAACCTCCAACTCCTTCTCACTGCTGGAATCGGCTCCGACCACATCGACCTCAATGCGGCAGCCGAGGCCGGGCTCACCGTTGCCGAGGTCACTGGCAGCAACACCGTCTCAGTAGCCGAAGACGAGCTCATGAGAATCCTCATCCTCGTTCGGAATTTCTTGCCCGGGTATCACCAAGTTATTCAGGGGGATTGGAATGTTGCGGCTATTGCACATAGAGCTTATGATCTTGAGGGAAAGACGATTGGGACTGTTGGTGCTGGGAGAATTGGGAAGTTATTGTTGCAGAGGTTGAGACCGTTTAATTGCAATCTATTGTATCATGATAGGTTGAAGATGGAGCCTGAGCTTGAGAAGGAGACGGGGGCGAAGTTTGAGGAGGATCTAGATGCTATGCTTGGAAAGTGTGATGTGGTTGTGGTCAATACACCATTAACGGACAAGACTAGGCGAGTTTTCGCTTGAATTTTTTTTGTTGATATTTTCCCTGTGAAATTAAATTTTCTACTGGTTTTATCTTTGATTATCGAAATCCAAAATATTTCAAGAAGTAAGCGCGCTTTGTCGATATATTATCATCTGATACAACATCAGTTTTACACTTGAACAAGCAGATTTTATTTAATATAGTTCCAAGGTCACTTCCTTTAGTTTTAATTTAACGACACAAATAACTCTGGGTTTGATGTATAATGTGTTGGGAGTGTCTTGCATTCATTCAGTTTGATGTGTTTTGGTCTAGCGAAGGCATGAAATAGGATTTAGTTAATTACATAAACTGAGAAGATGACAATCATAGAGAAACAGGTTTCACAAATGTAGTTGCTCTGATAAGTGATAATGAGCAACCTAAAATAGGAAGGGGGTCTTAGTAGAGCTGAACCAACAAAAAGGATTCATACAACTGATCCTGAATCGGTTTGGGGTGAAGTTTTTATTATTGTCGTGTGTCACCAAAATTGAGTACTGTGATTCAGTAGCTGTGTGTTTTTTAACTAAAATTTATTGTTCCTAATTTTCTCTAAATTTGGTGCATCAGGGGTATGTTTGATGCGAATAAAATTGCAAAGATGAAGAAGGGAGTTCTCATCGTAAATAATGCCCGAGGAGCTATCATGGATGCTCAAGCCGTTGCAGATGCTTGTGCCAGTGGTCATATTGCAGGTATCTTTCACTGATATGTTTTCTGATTCAAGAATTAAATAACACTGTGAGATATATTAAAAAGGAATTGCTTCATAGATGTTAACAATATTAAGCACGCCAATCATAACAACAACAATAACAAAGTCTTTATGCCAATATATCGATAATACTACGATCAACACACAAAGTCTACTGTATGTCAACCTTGAGGAAACCATGAGAATTTGTTAAGGGCATCTCTCGAACAAGTTATCATACACATTAGACATCAACAAATTTCACAATAGTAGTACATTTTACTTTTCTTGTAAGGCATATTTTGGTGAGTTTTTATCTTGTAAGCTTTATTTTGGAAGATGATCTGTATTGTTTCTTCTCTTTAGGCTACAGTGGTGATGTATGGTACCCGCAACCTGCCCCAAGTGATCATGTATGGCGACACATGCCCAACCATGCAATGACTCCTCATATTTCCGGCACAACTATTGATGCTCAAGTAAGTTATTATTGCATGTTGTCCTCTCCTTATGTAGCTTTTTGTTTCATAGAAATCGTGAGCTTCTTGAAATCCCATCTACACTAGAGCTCCAAATTGTAAAAGTTTCAGCGCAATAACTTTATAGCCTAACATGTATAGGGACTTGAAGATTGATATTCAGGTAAGCTATTATTTGCTTATTGTCCTCTCTTTATATTAATTTTGTTTTCTCCAAAATGTTCGAGCTTCTTAAAGTCGCTTCCGCTGTACCAAAACTCTGAAGTTAGAAGTTATGCTGAATGTTGAGGGTTGAAAGTTTATAGTCTAACATGTCAAATACGTATGAGGACTTCAAGATTGTATCAGAACAATCCAGTTTCAAATCCCACTAGGTACAATTAAAGCAATTTTTTGGAAAAAGTGTCACCGTGTGTAGTTCAAGTTTTGTAGAGAATGCTAGAGCATAAAATTATATAACTTTCAACTGTTGTGCGCAGCGAAAATTTCTACAGAGTTTCTGGTGCACAATAAGAGAGAAAGATCAATAAGAATTCCCGTCTCACCAAGAAAACAAGAATCTGAAACGAATATCTCAACAAGGTGAGATATCGTCTCTTCCTCTCATTAGTTCTAGGACTGACTTGTCGAGGGATCCTAAAAACTATTACAATGGTCACAAACACAAACAAACCAATTTTACGTGATTTGGCAAACTGCCTACGTCCACGGGGCAAGGAGGGGGAAGATCTACTATTAGAGGGAGAGATACAATTAGGGTTTACAATCACTCAATCTAAACCCTCAAACAAACTCTCAAATCCCTCACACAAATATCTCTCACAAAAGGACGCTGCAAAATACCCGCCGAAAAGCCTCTCTGCACACCGTCCTTGAACCTTTGCACGCAGCCGTAATTCTTCTTTTTCTTTTTGCTTGCGCGAACCCCTTCTGCACTTGCAGGTCACCCAAAAAAAAAGAAACTGCCGACTGCTGCCCTCCTTCGCACGAAACAAAACCCTAGGAATAACGAGTATTTTATAGGATGATGTTGTGATCGGGTGGGCTCTAACTTTCCGCACCTGGCTTTTTCCAAACCTGTGAACGAACTTCACGTGGGTATGGTGGACCCCACGTCTTTCACAATTCTTCACCTTGGTGAAGTTTTTTCAAAACTGAGCCGACACTAACCGAACCAAATGTCTCACTTGTTGCGTCCAATACGAAGTGAAACGATTCACGACAACGGACTCAATCCATAACAAGTCGAGAACCCAAATGAGAGTGTAAACACTCTCCAAATGTCGGTATCAACTCACCAAATCGAACTTACCCTCATCAAAATCCAAGCCGGCTGCATCATAAAAACTGTCTACGTATCCTCTTGCCTAAGGAATCAAACCGAACGTAGTTCACCCAAATGGCCGCGAACGACCTCAATCCGATAGAAGAGTTCACAACCCTTCTCCAATATCATCAATTCTACGGCTGATAGCACCTCCAATGACCTCAAACACCTTCACCTGAGGTGAACCAATGGCCATATTTAAACTACATCTATCAACTGTACTCGAATCAAAACCCAACTCATCATCTGCATCCAAAATCAAATGATCTCCAAACCGTGTCACCTCAGCTGGAATCCCAAACGATGCAGAATGATCTGGAGTATATGAAATAATCTTCACCCAATGTGAAGTAGCATTAATCTCCACCTGCTGCGATACAACTAAGGTCTGTCCAAAATTTTCCACCTGCTGAGAGTCAATTTGGCTTCCTCATCGAAGCCTCATCCAAAGTGACACAATCAAACCTATCTTCCAATAGAGTTTTACCTCCAATCACAGCAGTTGACAACTCTTTAATAGGATGACTCAAATATGTCGAAGCCTCAGTCTAGAACCTCTTCTGCAAATCATTGCTCGACCACAAACACCGATCCTCCTCAAGCAAGGTATGGTTCTCCAAATTTTCCATAATATCTAGTTGTCCCAAGATTTTCTTTCCAACGAATTGTCTCGATATGCGGGGAGCTCGGCTCCAATGCAGAAACAGGTCCATCTTGTACCTCCTACTAAAATCAGAATGAAGTACCTTCACCTTTCTGTCTATCACACACTTCTTCAATCTGTTGGAGACTACTAGGATTTTATCCAAAGGGGATTTGGTTGCAACCCAAACACGCCTAGAACAGCCATCAACAAAAAAAACTAAACTTCTATTACCTCCCAATGATGCCCCTTGGAAGGCCCCAAAACATCCACGTGAACTCCTCCAGAATAACCCTTAGCACGGTGAATAGAGGTGTCAAACTTTACCTCGGTGTTATTGCTCACATCAACATGTTCACTGGACTTCAAACTGTAGGTTTTCGCACTCTCTTTTTATCTATGCGAGGAATCAATACTGGAATGGCCAAGCCCCAAATGTCGCAGTCTAGTCGAATCAATAGAAGTCGTCAGTTCTCCACCTGCAACTACACCTCCAGTCAAATAATACAGGTTATTCCTCTTGACGCCCTTCATCATATTCCGAGAGCCTTCCACAATGTTAAGAACATGTCCTCAATTCGAACATTCAGACACTCTCCAACCAAAGCTCCAATTGAGATCAAGTTTTTTCTCAAAGAAGGAACATATCTCACATCATTTAACTCTCTAACAGTCCCGATAAATATTTTGATGTGAATTCTTCCTATCCCAAGGATGTGGAATGTACGATTATCAGCCATGTACATCACATCACTATCCAACTTCTCAAAACTGGAGAACCATTCCCTTCTAGGACACATGATAGGTCGCACCACTATCCAACATCCACTCGGATTCCTTTGAATAGCTCCATGTAGGACTGATAGAAAGCGAATAAATAGAAGAGTCAAAAATATTACCATCCGATACGATGTTTGCTTCTGATGATGGTTGCTTTCCTTTTGCCTTCTGCTTCTTCTTCATCCATTCATCGAGTTTTGGGTAGTCTTTCTTCTAATGACCAGTCTCCTTGTACCAAGCACACTGATCTTTTTTAATTGTAGGATGTCCTATTCTAGACTGTGACTTTTAATTCTTTCGGTTTGGACCCTTCCCTTTTGCGGCCAACGCCTCTGCTACCGATTTAGTCGAAATCTCCTTATCCTTCTTCCGAAGCTGATAATTCACCAGTGCAGCAGTGACCTCACTATACGAAAGAGATGTCTTCCCATTAATCAGAGTAAGGACGAAGGTCTCATATTCCTCGTCGGGTAAAGAACTCAATAACAGCAACGTCTTGTCCTCATCTTCAATCATGACATCCACATTCGTCAAATCCGCAAGAAGCTTTGTGTAGGTATTCATGTGATCTCTAATTGAGGTTCCCTTCTTCAACTGGAAACGATAAAGTCTCATCTTCAAATGCAAGTGGTTCTCAACACTCTTTTGTCAGATACTTGCTTTCGAGAATCTCCCAAATCTTCTTTGCAGAAGTCTCATTCGTCACATCATATTTTAGATCTTGAGTCAAACAAGACCTAATCACACCACACGTCGTTCGATTCATCTTCTTCCAAACATTCTCTTCAATGTCATCTGACTAACCATCTAACTCCAAGGTATCCTCCAAATTCTGCGCGTTCAGCGCATCCAAAACCTCGCATCTCCATAATCCAAAATTGTTTGTGCCATTAAACTTCTCCACATCTATCTTCATAGAGTGGATATTCAAACTCTGAATGATCTTCGCGTCCGAAGCACCATTCTCGACACCCGAAGCACCTTCTTTCCCCAACATCTTTCTCAACGCACCAACGAACGAAGAATAGATCCAAAACTAAAAAGATAGTCTTTACCAAAAGATTCCACCTTTATCACCAAACGAAACCCAAGACGAGCCTCCAAATTGATTTACTCCTCCAACCAAAACAGAAAAACCCTAGATCTGAATCTGGGCTCTGATACCACTTGTTGTGCGTAGCGAAAATTTCGGCAGAGTTTCTGGTGCACAATAAGAGAGAAAAATCAATAAGAATTTTTGTCTCACTAAGAAAACAAGAATCTGAAGCGAATATCTCAACAAGGTGAGATATCGGCTCTTCCTCTCATCAGTTCTAGGACTGACTTGTCGAGGGATCCTAAAAACTATTACAATGATCACAAATAAACAAACCAATTTTACGTGGTTCGGCAAACTGCTCACGTCCACGGGGCAAGGAGGGGGAAGATCTACTATTAGAGGGAGAGA
>BQKN01000852.1:196974-209714 GCA_022839385.1 Asparagus kiusianus
CTCTCTCTCTCTCTCTCTCTCTCTCTCTCTCTCTCTCTCTCTCTCTCTCGGTATCTCGTGTCAAGACGCATCAAATTGGAGCGGAGGCAAGCCTTATTCAAGTAAATTTCTGCTGATAAAACTGTAAGCTGTTAATTTTTGTTATAAGCTCTGCTCTCTCCACAGCTTCAACTTAAAAGGATAAAATGATCATTTCTCATTTAAAGTATTGGTGAATTCTCAAATTGCTCTCCAAAAGTATCAATTTGTATTTTTTCCCTTAAACTATGTATATGTGCCCAATGTGATAATTTTAGGAGCATACAGTCAAATATTTAACAAATGAATGATATGATAGTGGTTCTTTTAAATTTTTGTATTTTTTAGTACCCATAAATAAGTTTTTAATTCATAAAAAGCGTTCAACGATGAAGAGTTTTGAGAGAAACTAGTTAAACAATTTTTTTTAGCTTGGAGAAAAAGTTGATAAACAGATTTAAAACTCATGAAGAAATAAAAAACCACCGTCACGTCATTAATCTGTTAAATATTTAACTGTAGACTCACAAGATCACAAATCTTAAAGAGGAAACTTGAGAGCTCATCAATACTTTCAAGTGGAAAATGATCATTTCATCCAACTTAAAATTATAACTTTCTGCTGATAAAACGGTAAGCTGTTAACTTTTTTGTCATAAGCTGTGCTCTCGTTGGTGCTCCAACTCTCTCAACAATCAGTCTCACACATTTCCCATTTGGAGGAAAAGCTGAAAATTTGTTACAACAAACATCTCATGTCCTTTATTTTCCAAATATTGAAAAAAAAAAAAAAACTCAACAACCAATTTTCATGCTATTAATTAGCGACCGTCCACGTCATATCCCCCTCGAAGATCCAATGGCACACCTCGATCTCTCCTGGCCGTGATCCGAGGGCCAGGAACGCCCCGTGCGACGCGCTCCAGTCCGACGTGTCCAGGTGGCAGATCGCCACCCCGCGATTGATCTTCTCCTTGGCGACGGCGTCGAGGATGTCGGCTTCGTAGACCCTCACCTTCGGCACGGAGTGGCAATAGTAGACCAAGTACGGGAACAGGCTCTGGTGACACGACACGGACTCGGTCACGCCGCCCCCGTTGACGTCCCCGATCAGTACGTCCTTCCCCGACCCCCGCACGTTGTCGGTCGTCCTCGCCGCCGCCCCGTCTCCCAACACCGAGACGACGAAGTCGACCATGTCCTCCGCGGAGGTGACGCATCGTTTCGTCTCGCCTCTGCTCGGCGCTCTCCCGCACTCGGCCACCGTGTCGGCCATCGCCTTGCCCAACGCGGTGCTCCCCGGTATCCGGAATATCCTGCTCAGCTCCGGAGCGGAGAACGGCAGCTTGCCCGCGATCGACCGGGGCAAGAACGCCCGCTTCGGCGTCTTGTCACGGATGTCCGGCATCGGCATTACGACCCCCCTCTCAAGGTTGCTTTCCCTGAAGAACTTGCCCGGCTCGACCCACTTGTTTGAGGAACCGACCCTCGGGTTCGGTGAGGGTGCGGCGGTGCCGTTTCTGTACGCAGCGAAGTTGACGCCACTTTTTTCGTAAGACTTAAAGGTGGTATCCTCACCGGCGTAGGATTTGAACCCTATTCTATGATTGGTGGCCCCACTCCCGTACCCCTGGAACGAATCAGAGCCGGGGTTGAAAGATTTGCCGTAGCTCTCGAAATCAGCGGTGACGGCGTTCCCGCGCTCCGCGTAGGAGCGGAAGCTATCCTCACCCGTGTTAGCCCTCTCTCTGTACCCTTTGAAGCTCACCTTCCCGCCATTTCCGTTCTTCCCATAATTCTTGAAATCATTCACCGGCCGATTACCGTCGCCACCATAGGAGGTGAAGTTGTCGCGGCCGGCGTTGCCATCCTCGCCGTACCCGGAGAACCTTGACCCGACGACGTTGGTGCCCGTCGCGTACGATGAGAAGTCCGTCGGTGCGTGGTCTCCGTGCTTGCCATATCCGGCGAAGGATTGATCGCCGGAGTTGGTGTTATCGGAGTAGGAGGAGAAGGTGCGGCCCCGGCCGACTGCGGCGTCGTCGTAGTTCGAGAAGTCGAGGCGGGGGATGTTGGCATCGCGGGCGTAGGAGAGGAAGTCGCCGGAGCCGGAGACGGCAGAACCGGCATAGGAGGTGAAGTTGGAGGTGACGACATTGCCGTCGGGGGAGTAGGAGGAGAAGTCGTCGGGGCGGCCGGAGGAGGAGTGGGAGTAGCGGCGGAAGGAGTCGACGGGGAGGTTGCGGTTGGGGGAGTAGAGGGAGAAGGTGTCGCCGCCGCCGGAGTGGGAGGTGCCGTAGTTGGAGAAGTCGGGATCTATGTAGGAGGCGAAGGCGCCGGGGGTGGTTGGGGAGGGGGAGGGGGAGGGGGAGGTGGCGGTGGTTAGAGACTCGGGGCAGAGGAGGCTGGCGGCGGCGCAGAAGGAGGAGAGGGAGGAGGGGGAGGAGAGGAAGGAGGAAGAGGCGGCGTCGGGGAAGGAGAGAGGGGAGAGCTTGGAGAGGAGGAAGGAGGGGAGGGGACGGCGGTGGCGGAGCTTACGGCCGTAGTAGCGGAGGAAGGTCGATTTTGGCGTTAGAGGGTTGGAGGAGGAGGAGGTGGTGGTGGCTATGGAGGGGGAGGAGAGAGTGAGGAGGAGGAGGACAAGGTGGTGTAGAGGGGACATTGTTGAGTGAATGTCTTTAGGAGTTCGAATTTGGGGGAATAAGTATAGAGAGAGGTATTTAAGTTTGGTTTAGTTTTCTCTCTCCTAATTAAGTTTTTTGTTTTTTTTAATATGCGGAACATAACTACAAATAAGAAAGAGGTTGGGTGTTAAATATTTTCTTTTTGCTAAGTTTGGTTTATTAGTTTCCTCTCTTGTACTTAAGTTTGGTAAATATTATGTGACAGATGGGGTGTGAGGTTGAAGGAGCTGTGTTGTTTATTTATGTGGGGCTAATGTATAATGAATTTAACTATAAATAGGAAAGAGGTTAGGTGTTACATATTTCCTTTTTGCCAAAATTTAACGTTAAGCATATGGAAGTGGCATGATTCTATTTGCTTCAGAGTTTTTGCTCCCCATCCTTTAGAGTTCATATTTTTTTTAAAGGGAAATATAACAGGCTCCTCGGTTAGTTGTTTGGGTATTATGGAGCCAGCATCAGAGTTTGGACCAGATCTCACTGGCAAGTGGGACAAAGACATTAGGAGTAATCTTGGATAGTGAGTGCTACATGCTAAAATTTTTGCAGTTTCCAATGGAAAGGTTAGAAAAAAAAAAAAAAAAACATTACTGGTGACTTGATTTATATTTCCAAGTGGATCAACTTGTTGTTGGCATAAACATACATTCAGTCTCTTGAAACACAAGAAGAAAGATATGCGTATATTGTTTGTGCTAAAATATACCAGTATTCAAACTCATCTTTCCTTTTGATCAAAAGACTCTTATTTTTCTTAGAAACATCTTGAATTCAATGGTATAGGTCTACTGAATTCAGAATACTTTCTCCTTATGGATTTGGATTCTCTCCACTACAAAAAAGTAGTGGAGAGACCACTACTTTTAATCTCAAGCGTTGATTATTTAGCAGACGGTTATGATACAATCTAAATCTAACACTTACCATACCCCCGTGAATTGCACTCATTCCTAAATTGCACTAAAAGAAAAAATCATAACCATCAACTAGATAATCAATGCCTGTGATTATGTAGTGGTCCCTCCACTATTTTTTTTGTAGTGGAGAGGATCCGAATCCTCTCCTTATAATTTGTAAGAGGTGCTTTCTTTCTGTCTATTACTTTTAATTTAAAATAAACCCTCAGTTGAATTGACAGATATTAAAGAAGAAGAAAGCTCTTGAATATTTGTTATGACCCTCAAAGTTTCCATGTTTTGCATTAATCAAGAGCTCTGTTCCTCTTAAACTATATGATGGACCATAGAGACTATCTAGGTGTTCTCCCCCCTTCCCTCTAGAATGAAGAGACAATATCAGCTGCCCATTTTAGATTAAAGAAAAAGGGGGGTGAACTACAAATTTTGAGGACCACATAAAGACAAGAGTGCTCTAAAGTCCTTGCATCCCCATTGGAGTATTGATTCCCATATTTTGTATTCTAGTGATTCATCCAAAAGATGCTTCTTGTTTGTAATTCACTATAATCTTTGTACCTTGCGCAGCTAATAAACGCAAACATAAGTAAGAACTAACGTCTTGATGCACAAAACACGAGTCCTAAGACTTGCGTGCCGAGTGCACATGAAGTAGATATAAAAACCAAGATAAGGTAGAAAATATTCCTATGAAATGTTGCCTTCATGTGTCAGCGATCGAGTTTAATTACCTACAATTAGGCGTTTTGATATAGTCGGTCCAAGGTGTGACAAGTAGGGATTTTCTAAAGGCAATAGCAGTGTGAGCATATAAATTAGACTTAGTCTGTCACATGATCAGAGTGATCACTTCAATCTGACATCGTACGAGATCATATTGAATCGGTTATTTTCCCGTAATTCATATATTGGATCGGTTATATACGCTAGCTCTTTAAAGATTTGCAGGCCTCCATCACATCTCTCACTTGCCTCGTACACACACAACTAATTAAGCCATTGCCGCGAGGTTGGTGGCTATTTAAATGCCCACTGCTAGAGTTAGAATTTCCTCCTGTTTTATTAGAGCTAGGCTAGAACTACGATGAGACCCAACTCGATCTCGTGGACTTCTCTTTGTTAGGATCTGAGGTGGCTTGAGAGGAGTGGGCCTCCTCTCAGGTGCAGGTGTCCCTAACCGGATCCGGCCAGGCTGTACGTACTGCGTCCTAATGCCTTCTTTCTGAGTGCGTCGGGCTTAATTTAAACGCGGACCCCCTCTCTTGACATCGGCTAGCTCCTCTGACCAGGCTTCTTCTTATCCAAAAACAAATCACGGCCAGCTTACTAGGTAGCACACTCGGCGAAATGAGATGTCATTTCTTATTCATTTTCCTTGGGGGGCCAAAAAAACTTATAGACGTACGATACATGGACTAGTGGACCTGATTCATCGCAAAGTGTTGGTGAAATGTCAATAGTAAATTATCACATACAGCATAACCATGAGCGCTATCCACTTTGAGAGTTTTTCCTTAAAAAAGTATCACCCACCACTTCTAGACGAAGGAGAAGAGAGTGGATAGAAAGCTTTTAAAACCCTCCTAGGACAAGAGTGCCCTAAAGTCCATGTATTCTTGAAGCCACGTTGGGCTATGGATCCTTAATTCCCATATTTTGTCTTATAGTGATTCACCCAAAAGATGGTTCTTGTTAGTGACTCTCTCTGAACTTTGCCTATCCTATATTTTAAACAAATGGTGTTTTGAGCACAGAGCACAACTCCAAAAATTGTGCCACGTGCACATGAAAGAGACTAGAACCAACATAAGGTAGAAAACCCTAGTCAAACTTTGCCTAGAATTAGGTCCTTTGATAGTGAGTGATTTCATTTACCTAGAATTAGGTCCTTCGATAGTTTGTCCAAAGTGTGACAAACTGAGATTTTTAAGGCAATAGTTTCCTATGAGCATATAAAAACTTTGTTGATCATATCAACTGCATGATCACTTCAGTTAGATATCATACAATATTGATCGAATCAGTTATCTGTATAACTCTGCGTCTGGATGTCTGTTGAGATCGGGTGTAGATCAAACCTCGATTCAGGCGAGGCTGAACGACGCAGGCGAGCTCACGATCATCAGGCGAGTTCGAGTTTCCCTTGCAGGCGAGCTTGAGGGTCGATGCAGGCGAGCTCGAGCGGGCGATCAGTTCGAGGCGAATTGGCGAGGTCGTGGCTGGCGACTTCTCCGACAGGCAAAGTTGGTGGTGGGGGGGGGGGGGTGTGGCCCGCAAGCGAGATTGAAAGCCCGCTTGGCTGGCGACAGCCTGACACCAGCATGTCGTTGATTTTCCCCTATAAAAGGAAACCTGAAATCCTAACCCCCCTTCGCTGTGTGCTTTTCCTTTTCTCTCTCTTCGATTCCAGGCGGCGGCGGCGGCTCTCTCTCCCTCTTCTCTCCAGCGATCTCTCTCTCTCTCTCTCTCTCTCTCTCTCTCTCTCTCTCCTTTTCTTTTCTGTGCTCACGTTAAAGGAATGATTTAAGAAAGGGAAGGAATTTATTGTGATAGATTTGAAGAGAGGATTAAGAGGGGGTGTTATTTAAGAGAGAGGAATCTTCACTGTAGCTACAGTGAAAGATTGTATTTATTGAGGAATCTCAAGTTTGAGATTCGCTCTTGAATTGTAATTTCTTGTTAGATTAATAAGAAATTTACTGTATGACTCCCGATGACGTAGGTAGTTGCCGAACCTCGTAAATCTCGGTGTACTTTTTTATTCTGCGTTTCTTCTGTCTTAGGGGTTTCGGGATAAATTCCCAACAACTGGTATCAAAGCGTGAAACGATCTAGAGGAAGTCAGATTCAAGTGGGAGCCATGGCCGCAGATGAAGGAAAAATAAGACTTGAGAAGTTTGATGGAACAAATTTTAGATTCTGGAAAATACAGATAGAGGATTATCTGTATCAGAAAAATCTGTATCAACCACTATCGGGGAAGAAGCCAGATTCTATGAAGGCAGATGAGTGGAACCTTCTAGATAGACAAGCCCTCGAAGTTATCAGATTGACGTTGACTCGCAATGTTACGTTCAACATAGCGAAGGAGAAGACCACGGCGGGTCTTATGGAAGCACTCTTAAACATGTATGAGAAGCCATCAGTCACGAACAAAGTTCATTTGATGCGGCGATTATTCAATCTGAGAATGGCGAAAGGCGCGTCAGTAGCACAACACCTTAATGAACTCAACATGGTCACAACCCAATTGAGTTCAGTTGAAATTGAGTTTGATGAGGAAGTTCGGGCGTTGATACTTTTGTCCTCCTTACCAGAGAGTTGGAACACTACAATCACAGTTGTGAGTAGCTCGTCAGGAAGGAACAAGTTGAAGTTCGACAACGTTCGTGATCTGGTTCTTCGTGAGGAGATCCGACGGAGAGAATCGGGTGAAACTACAACCTCTTCAGTATTGCACATAGAGTCAAGAGGTAGAAATTCAACCAGAGGGAACAGACGAGGCAAATCAAACTATAGAGGTAGATCAAAGGACAAGAGGTCCAAGTCAAGGAATCCAAGCAACAGCTCGAAGGCTATCGAGTGTTAGAATTGTGGAAAGACCGGGCATTATAAGAATCAGTGCAAGAGTGCCCAGAAAGAGAAGGAGGCAAAGGCAGAGGTGAATGTCACTTCCACCTCAGGAGGAGACGATGCATTGATATGCTCTTTGGAGAGCAAGGAGGAATCTTGGGTGTTAGATTCAGGAGCGTCGTTCCATGCCACTTCTCAGAAAGAATTCTTCAAAAAGTATATTCCCGGAAATCTTGGATACGTATACCTTGGTGATGATCAACCATGTGCTATTATGGGCAAATGTGTGGTGAAAATTAAGTTGAACGGGTCAGCATGGGAGCTGAAGGACGTCAGGCATATTCCCGACCTGAGAAAGAACTTAATATCCGTAGACCAGTTGGCTAGCAAAGGATACACTACGACCTTCCATGGAGATAATTGGAAGATCTCAAAGGGCGCAATAACGATTGCCCGAGGCAAGAAGACTGGTACCCTGTATATGACAGCAGGTGCACGTTGTTTGATCTCAGTTACAGTAGACAATGAGACTTCAAAGCTGTGTCACCAGAGACTCGATCATATAAGTGAGAAGGGGATGAAAATCATGCACACAAAGGGAAAACTTTCAGGACTGCAGTCAGTGGAGATGGATATGTGTGAAGAATGCATACTTGGAAAGCAGAAGAGAGTCAGCTTTCAGACAAGTGGCAGAACCCCGAGGAAAGAGAAGCTAGAGCTTGTTCACTCAGATGTTTGGGGACCAACCACCACCGTGTCCATTGGTGGAAAACACTACTTCATGACTTTTATTGATGATCACTCTCGGAAAGTGTGGGTCTACTTTCTGAAGCATAAGTCAGAAGTATTTGAGGCTTTCAGGAGATGGAAAGTTATGGTCGAAAATGAGACCGGTCTGAGAATAAAGAAACTCAGGACCGATAATGACGGTGAGTATGAAGACACCAGATTCAAGAAGTTCTTCTATGAGCACGGGATCATAATAGAGAGAATCGTGCCCGGCACGCCTCAGCAAAATGGTGTAGCTGAGCGGATGAACGGAATATTGACAGAGAGAGCCAGAAGCATTCGGGTACAGTCAGGTACACCGAAGCAGTTCTGGGCAGAAGCATTCAACACAGCAGCTTACTTGATCAACCGAGGTCCATCGGTTCTATTAGAGCACAGAATACCAGAGGAGATATGGTACGGAAAGGAGGTAAAACTCTCACATCTTAAAGTTTTCGGTTGTGTAGCTTATGTGCATATTAGTGATCAAGGCAGGAATAAGCTTGATCCTAAGTTAAAGAAATGTACTTTCATCGGCTATGGTGAAGATGAGTTCGGCTACCACATTTGGGACACCGAAAACAAGAAAGTGATCATGAGCAGAGATGTGATATTCAACGAGAAGGTGATGTACAAGGACATGCACAAAACAGATGACTCCGAGAGCGAGTCAATATTTATAGATGCAGATGATGTCCCGAGTAACCTCTCGGAAGAACCCAATGCAGAAGGTTCTTAGCCAGAAGAACCTATTGGACAAGATGGTGCGCAAGAGCTCGACGCACCAGCTCCAATTTTGAGGAGATCTTCACAGCCTCCTGTGCCTAACAGGAGATACATGAACTATCTATTGTTGACAGATGGAGGGGAGCCTGAAAGCTATGATGAAGCTTGTCAGGGTGAAGATGCGAGCAAGTGGGAGCTTTCTATGAAAGATGAGATGAAGTCTCTCATCTCAAACCAGACGTGAGAACTAGCTGAGTTGCTTACGGGTAAGAAGGCACTCTATAACAAATGGGTGTACCAGGTGAAAGAGGAGCATGATGGTTTCAGAAGATATAAAGCCCGACTAGTTGTCAAAGGTTTCCAGCAGAAGGAAGGAATTGACTACACCGATCTTTTTGTTCCCGTGATGAAGCTAAATACTATCAGGATAGTGATGAGTATTGTAGCAATTGAAGATCTTCATCTCGAGAAGTTAGATGTGAAGACAACGTTTCTTCACAGAGATCTAGAAGAGGAGATATACATGCACCAACCAGAAGGTTTCTCAGAAGAAAAGAAGAAGAACCTGGTGTGCAGACTCAAGAAGAGCTTGTATGGCCTGAAACAAGCCCCAAGGCAGTGATATAAGAAGTTTGACGGCTTCATGTACAAGGAAGGTTTCCAGAAGTGCAACACCGACTACTGTTGCTACTTCAAAGATATCAGTCAAGTTATATCATCCTACTACTGTATGTCGATGATATGTTGGTTGCAGGAGCAGATATAGAGGATATCAGGAGTTTGAAGCAGCAGCTGTCAAAGGAGTTTGACATGAAGGACTTGGGTTCAGCGAAGAAGATATTTAGAATGCAAATCACGAGAGATAAGAAGAGAGGTCTCTTGCAGTTATCTCAGGCCGAGTACATCAATCGTGTTTTGTAAAGATTCAGCATGGGCGACGCAAGCCAGTGAGCACACCCTTGGCCAGTCATTTTCGCCTATCGAAGGATCAGTCTCCTCAGTCAGAAGAAAAGAAAGAGAGTATGGCTAAGGTTCCTTATGCCTCAGCTATCAGAAGTTTGATGTACTCAATGGTCTGTACGAGACCAGACATTGGCCATGCAATGGGAGTGGTCAGCCGGTTTATGTCGAATCCAGGAAAAGCTCATTGGAAAGTGGTTAAGTGGATTCTGAGATATCTACGAGGTACCACACAGAAGTGTCTGCCCTTTGGTAAGGGAGAGGTAGAAGTGCAAGGGTACGTAGATGCAGACTTTGGAGGTGAGGTCGATCACCGAAAAAGTACCACCGGCTATGTATTCACTGTTGGAACTACAGCTGTTAGTTGGATGTTACACATACAGAAGATTGTCACTCTGTCCACTACAGAAGCTGAGTATGTTACAGTGACTAAAGCCAGTAAAGAGATGATATGGCTTTAGGGTTTGTTAACAGAGCTGGGATTCAAACAAGAGAAGAATGTTCTGCACAGCGATAGTCAGAGTGCGATTCACTTGGCTAAGAATTCTGTATTTCATTCTAGAACGAAGCATATTGGGCTTCGGTACCACTTTATCAGATCCCTGTTGGAAGATGACGTGTTGAAACTAGAGAAGATTCCAGGAAGTAAGAATCCAGCTGACATGTTAACAAAGACGGTGACCGTTCAGAAACTGGAGTTGTGCGCAACTTTAGTTGGCCTTCATGCATAGATGATGAGGGCGGAGCCACACAGGAGATGAGCTTGATGAGATAGCCTGCTAACGGCGGTTTGATCTCCAAGTGGGAGATTGTTGAGATCGGGTGTAGATCAAACCTCGATTCAGGCGAGGCTGAATAACGCAGGCGAGCTCGCGATCATCAGGCGAGTTCGAGTTTCCCTTGCAGGCGAGCTTGAGGGTCGATGCAGGCGAGCTCGAGCGGGCGATCAGTTCGAGGCGAATTGGCGAGGTCGTGACTGGCGACTTCTCTGGCTACGTAGCTAAAGTAATCTTCACCGTAGCTACAGTGAAAGATTGTATTTATTGAGGAATATCAAGTTTAAGATTCGCCCTTGAATTGTAATTTCTTGTTAGATTAATAAGAAATTTATTGTGTGGCTCCCGAGGTCATAGGCAGTTGCCGAACCTCGTAAATCTCGGTGTACTTTTCTATTCTGCGTTTCTGCTGTCTTAGGGGTTTCGGGATAAATTTCCAACAACACGTCCACTCAATGTGTTAAGGTGAGTTTTTCTATTATTTCATTTTCTTATAGTTGCTGAATATACACATCCTACCTTGTAGAAATAAAGAAAAGATAGCTCTTTTTTATTAGATAATGTAACTGCTAATAAAAAGGTTTAGAAGAGTAACTAACTAACATCCTATAGTAGAGTTTTTTTTTCTTATTATTTTTTCTTTTTTTTTGATACAATAGTAGAAGGATTTTATTGATTAATCATGTCATGCATTACATATTTTGTCAGTATCATAGGCATTGAATCCTCCCATGCATATCCTAGACCAATTATAAGATTTTGCTGCTTGAGCCAACATATGAGCTACTTGGTTTTCAGATCGAGGCACCAAAGAAAAACTACATAGCTGAAAGCTAGTGCTCATGTCTTGATTAGTGCTGCCATGTCGGGGGTATAGATTGCGAGTGTTGTTCAAGAGGCTGTAAGCTCCCTTGAGTTTGTTTCAAAATTCACATGTACGTGTTGGACTTTCATAGTTTTGGCTAAAACCATTCCTTCTTGAATAACAAGAATCTCCACCATCAATGGTGATCGATTGTGGAGGTCTCGTGTCCATCAACCTCCACTGTACCATCATGTCCTTGGGCAACCACCCCTGCTGTGGCATTTGATTTTCCCCAAAAGTATTATTTAATATTGTGAATCATATTGCATCAAGGACTACTGGCAACTATGACATGGAGGGAACCAAGGCAACTAACCCATTAATTAGTTTCGTATTCATTTAATTTGAACGCATCATACAACTTGTGGATCTTATATGTTCCTGTCTTTTTTTAATGTCCTCCTGAATCATAAGCAGATCACGTTCATGAGGTAATCAATTCCCTTTTGTAGATAAACTTGCCACTTGTAGCGCCTACGTCCACTGCCGAGATGTTCTCCTTCAATTGAAGGAGAATATTTCTACGAACACTTAAATATTATATATGCGGAAAAAAAAGTTGAAAAATGAATAATCTCAACCCAACAAGACTCTATAATAATTGGGTTAATTTCACAAATACTCCCCTATTGAGGGGTTTGCACACGACCTCTCACTGAAACGTTTTGCCTCACAAACTCCCCTAAAATTTGATGTATCACAAAAATCGCTTTCATACTTGTAATTGGAAAATAAATAAATTGTTCTTGAGAGGGAAACCCCAAAAAGTTGGTCTTTATACACAACACGCCTCCTCCCTTCTAATTGAGGTTTTTTTTTTCCCTTTTCTCTTAATGGCAGCCTAGTTGTTTGCTAATATCACAAGTAGATGGCTTTCTATGTTGCATGAGTAACGGGTACGAGTACATGCCTGGGTATGGAACAGTGCAAATTTGTAAATGGTAGAATATAAAGACGTGACTCTATAGTGACTCTATATATATTTATGTACACATATATATTGAAATTAATAATTTATATGATAATAATGATAAGAATTAAAATTCTAATATTTTTATGTTTCTTTTATTATGAGGATTAAAATTGGAAAATCACTAGTTTCTGAACTGGGCATCTAAATAATTCTTCAAAATTATAGTTTGGAACCTGACCTATATATGTCCAATATGTTTCGTGAAGTGAATGAGTAGTGTTGGCTATATGTCCAAAAAAAATATATGACTAGCTAGTGTTTTAAATTAAAACATGTCATATATAATTGAGTACATGCCCAAATAAATGTATGCATATATACAAGGAGTGTCCAAGGAATTTGGATATGGGTATATATGTGTAGGATACATGTACATGAGTACATCTTCAAATTAAAGTATTAAGGTAACATAGATGGGTTTAGTAAGAAAAGATTAAAGTTCAGGAGGATTCTGAGAGAACCTCTTCGATTGGTTTGGGG
>BQKN01000852.1:245272-276365 GCA_022839385.1 Asparagus kiusianus
ATCGGACCTTCTACTGCGTACTGAAGCTCCAGCAGCAACTTCGATCGGATCATCCAAGGGAAGCAAACTCGGCACGAGCACCGAGCGAGGCGTCCTATCGCTACCGAGGAACCCACGTTAAACAAGGAGGGCCTTCCCTCCGCTTCTGTTGTAAACATTTGATTATTAGTTTATAATAAGCTATTCTTATTAATACAAACGAAATCCCCTATTTTCGGGAAGATCAAAATTTACACCTACAGCGGCAAACTAACCATATTTCTGCACAACTTACGACGGAAGAATGGACTCTCGTCAAAAGAGCTCGTTCGACCCTTAAAGAACGTATACAAAAGCGTCAGATGAAGGCCGCTCGTGCCCGTGCCCTTCGTCAACAGACGTAAAGAATGAAGAAAGAAATGGTGTTTGAAAAATTACCAAAAAATGGTAAAGTTTGGATTCCCAAAACCAAACATATACAAAAATTGGAGAAAGGTGGAATGTCTCTTAACCGCGACACCAATCCCTACCGTGGTCGAGAGGAAGTTCATAAAAGCACTTCGACCACATCAACATCCGTTCCTGGCCTGTCGGCTACAAATATGTCTGCTGCGTCACCGGTGAAGCCTTGGGTTAGTCCTGCCCTGTCGAAATTTAAGGTCATAATGGCGGATCGCCTTGGTCCTTTGTCTAGCGATCAAGGCAAAACCCCAATCAAAGAACACTCAGATCCAGCAAGTAAATCTTTAGTGGTTTCTTATGCAGGGGGTCGTAAATATCCTCCTATTAGAACTCCACAAGTCCAAAACGAGAAAATACCAATTCACTCTCGCTAAGGACCTATGAAGACTCCATGCCCGCCAGGGGGTGGATTTAAGAATTCAATCTTGGATCGCCCAGAGGTGACAACTAGTCCTCATGTGCATGTTAACAAGGTTCAAAAGCAAAAGATAGGTTGCTCAAATCATAATAATGATGAGCTGTACTATCAAAATAATATCTCACAAAAAAGAATTGCCCGAGAAGATGAGTCTCATTGCGCTTGCGAAAGGCTCATTAAAGCAGTATTGACAGAATGTAGTTGCTCTAAAACTAAACCAACAAGAGTCTCCGTATTTCAAAGACTTTCCACCGAAGCGTCAAAACCCAAAATGAGGCGTTTTAACAAGAAGAAACCTATAACTCAACAAGATAAGTTCCCTAAGGTCACTATTAATATGACTGGTAGAGGAAAACAACAATCAGTCAACCTTGACCCTGATTTCTCTTCGGGAGGGAGAGTTGAGCAGGGTCTCTCTCAAAGGATGTCGGGTTACAACGAAGAGCCAACCGACGTTGAGACTACAAGAGAATGCACGGAGGTTTATCTTCAGATGAGGAACTATCAGATACTTGTTCTGCTGTTGCTTCGGACGATACCACACCCAGTGTTGGGTGAGTCAGAGAATCATTCGCGATCACGCCAGATCAACTAGCTCAGATACTACATGAAGCATTAGCTAAACAACACGAAGAAATTAGAGCTGAAATCAAAACCGAGATGGTGTTGACAATGCAACAAGTGAGAGATTTGCAGGCTCAACGACAATAGCCAGAGTCTAGTCAAAAGGCTGAATCTAACCGACGTGACGACCATGAAGAAGAAGAAACCATCTTTGTTGATTCTCCCTCTGATAAAGACAATTCTGGAAGCGGTCCGGTCAAGTCATCTACTCAACCTCCTCAAATCTACTTGAAGAAGAGTGAAGAAGAAGATAAGAAGATGCAAGATCTTGAGAGCAAAGTCAATGATCTGATGACGACCCAAGAAGTAAAGAAAACAGGCATTCCATACCCGTACCCGAGGGAGTGGGATCTGATTCCTTATCCCCTAAAATTTAATTTGATTAACTTTACTCCTTTTGATGGAAGGGGTTCGCCCACTCAGCACTTGATCTATTTCAAGTCACATCTTGGCGCAATATCTAGAAACGAAGCCTTGATGGTCCGGTCATTCGTAGGAACCCTCCGTGGGCCTGTCTTCGATTGGTACCGACGTCTTAAACCCGGGAGTATCACTAGCTGGGAAGATATGGAAGGGTTGTTCCTCACCAATTTCTTCGACGACGACACTGAGGTTTCTATTGGCACCTTGTTGGACGAGAAGCAGAAAGATGGAGAATTAGTTGATGTCTTTGTCAAGCGATTTCGGAACAAGGCGGTGAACTATCGAGACCCACTCATAGAGGAATTCATTCTCCAGATATGTCATAATAATTTGTCATTGGATGTGCTGGAAGTCATGGGGGTTGTGCCCTTTAAAACATGGAAAGAGTTGAAAGTGAGAGGTGAACAAGTTGAACGCTTTCTTAAAAGAAAAAAGTTAGAGAGGGGTCAGCTACCAGATAATCATCAAAAACAAAACTTTAATTCTCGAGGCAGAGGAAGAGGGTCCGCGGCTGCTATTGATGCGCATCAAACATCACAACAGCTACAACAACAACCACAGTAGTCATCCTTCCAATTGGCACCGAATCAGAATCAACAGGCTCCGAGACAACCTAAGACTTCAGAGCCCAGATTCCCGAAGGAGTATTCTTTCAAGGATGATAAAGTACCAGTTATCTTCAAATATCTCTTAAACAACAATAAGATCAAATTTCCACCGGTCACAAACCAGGAAGAAGCGAAGAAGACTAACGACCCGAAGTATTGCGCATATCACAGAAGGGTCCATCATCCCACTAAGGTGAAAGACAAAATATAAACCTTAATTGATGTTGGTATCATGACGCCAAAACCAAAAGAGAAGAAAGTAGGTGCAAATGTGGTGTCTATTAGCTTCAGATTAGTTCCTTTATTCTTGTTTCAAGCCGAACCAGTATCAAAGGTCAAAATGCATACCATCAACGATGACCCTCATGGACAGCGTCAAAAAGGGCTTGTGTCTCACACAACCCCCAACGGCGAAATCCTTTGGGTTCATCCGGATTTGCTTGAAGATGAACAGTGGATGACATCCACATGAATTACGAAAGTAAAAGGCAAAGGAAAAGAGAAGTCCTGTTATGGAGCCTCGGCAATTCCTGAGAAGAATGATGAAGAGATTCTAGTTTTACCGCTTTCTGAGGAAGAGCAGGAAGTTTTCGCTACTAGAAGTGAAAACGAATACCGTTTTAACTACCCGAGCGCATCCGAGCAATTAGTAGAACAGGGAGTAGTGAAAGCAGTACTTACTAAGACTTTGACAGAGCTGGGGGTGGTTACAACTTCACCCTTAGTAACCGAGAAACCTCAAAAAGTTGCCAAGCAAAAGGAAAAAGAACCTCAACACAAAGAAGTTCAAATTCCGAAACAGTCTCGTTTCAACCGACCGATTGGACGAGATAAACCGGAAAGCTCGAATACTCCATACCGCTTCGATGTCATGACTCAGTTGGCTAATATCCCAGCAAGGATCACGCTGTACGAGTTATTACGCCTCTCGAAAGATACCAGAGAAGCTTTACAAGAAGCCTTGGCTGATTCTGAAGTATTCCTTACTCAGATTAAGCCAACTCCTGAAGAGCCAGAGTCATTAATTCAGCATTACAATCTGGCAGCCACGAAATTTTCTTGCATCGCTTTTACAAAAGAAGATATGCAAGTCAGGAATTTGAAACATGATAGGCCTCTATATTTCACCGGATATATTGGCTCGAGCGTTGTCAACTGGATCCAAGTTGACCCGGGTTCCACTGTCAGCATTATGCCGCTGCAATTAATGTACCACCTCAGAATTCCCGCCAACAAGCTAGCCTCCATGGGAACTGTTATCTATGGATTCAATACTAGTGGGTCAAGACCATTGGGAAAAATCCGGGTGAAGTGTCAACTCGGAGACTTGAAGTCTGAAGTCACCTGCTATGTGATTGATGCGGAGACTTCCTATAATTTACTGTTAGGTCGCCCATGGATCCACAGTAATCTTATAGTTCCCTCCACCCTTCATCAGTGTCTGATATATGTCGACACTAATGATGAGGTCAAGACGGTGGTCGCGGATAAGCAACCATTTAAGGGGTTAGAAAATTACTTTACTGACTCCCTTCTTTATGGTACCGAATCCGATACCGAACCATCGTCCTATGGCACGAACAACGGAGAAGAAGCTGATACCGAAGCCTGGTTCGATTATAGTGAAGGTCTTGTATTGAACGACATTGAACCTCTTGTAATCGATCTTGACGGTGGTAATTCGTCGGATGAAAGTTGTAACTGGTAACTTATCGATGAAGTAATAAATAATGATTTAGAGTACTCACGTTGTCTCGATGATGTATTCCACAAATTATATAATAACCCAGACTTGTACATGCCACTTCGCTCGTCTTGCGCGACGACGAAATATCTTCAAGATTCAGTCGGAACGACTGTAGTCCTACTCGCAAAGACAGGGGGTGAAAAAAAAATAATCTTTGGAAAAGGGGCATCCATCCCCAACTCCTGATCTCTTCTTGGACACCAACTCAGATGATGAAAGACCTGGACAACATTTTTCTAGGTATAGTTCACAAGCAAACGATTACATGAGGAAGCAATGATATAACCTAGCACTCGATGAAGGTCTCTGTTTTGGTCAAGGAGTTAAAGTTCCGCCCCGTCCTACCTATGTACCGAAAGGGAGACCTGATAATTATTTAGGTCATAAAAGGGGTCTAGGTTATGTCTCATCATCTGATGATGAATATTCCCAACAAATCATTAGCCAGCTAGTAAATAAGAGTGGATATTCATCCGATGCTTCAACCTGGGATTCTAATGTGAGCATTGGGGAAATGTTCAAAACCCTAATGTCGAACATGGTGACAGTTGATCCTTCCACAATAGAAGGAGACGATCAGTTGCCCACTTAGGAAGATCCCTGGATACATTACATGAATATCCAATACAGCGATCGATTTGAGCAAAGAGAATCTCCTACTGAGGATAAAGTAGTCCAAGTTAATATGGGTGACGAAAGTAATCCGAAACCTATATTTATTAGTGGTGATCTTCCACCGGATGAAAAAGAAGAATTAATTGCTCTCGTTAGAGAGTATATCGATGTTTTCACTTGGAATTACGAAGATATGCCAGGACTCGACCCAAATGTAGCAATGCACAGCCTTAACATTAAACCGGATGTTAAACCTGTCAAGCAACAACAAAGACGGTTTCGTTCGCAAATTATGGAGGCGATAGAAACTAAAGTCAAGAAACTGATTGATTCAGGTTTTGTCAGAGAGGAACAACATCCTGAATGGTTGGCCAATCCTTAAAAAGAATGAAAAGATCAGAATCTGTATTGACTTTAGAGATCTAAATACAACCTGTCCTAAAGATGACTTTCCTCTACCAATTACAGATATCATTATTGATAACACATGCGGGTTCGAGAGAATGCTATTTATGGATGGATTGTCTGGCACGGGGAGCAATCGTAGAGGGGCACAATCTTTGAAACCATGAGGGCAATCCCGAAAAATATGCCTTGAGCCATGACAGTGGATGCAAACGATATCATCATGAGCCATGATCTTTTGGTTTAGGATAAGAAGGGGGGGGGATCCAGTTGCTAGGAGGCTTGTGAGCAGACGAAGAGAATGACGATGATGGAAAGATCGAGTAAAGAGTGAGGGGAAAGGTTATCATGACTGTCATGTCTTGGAACAGGCGAAGGGATGGCGGTAATTACCGTGTGGCATATGGGAATAGCGAGGAGCAAGGTGATAATGACTGCTTGTCTTGTGAACAAATATTACTGTGAAATGCATTTAATACAGAAAGAGAAAATTTTCTCTAGGTAGCCTTGACAACCAAAAGCTAACCTTAAACACCAAAAAGCTAACCTTAACAACCAATCTATAAGCTTAACAATAAAACGCTGAACTTAACAATAATCCGTAACATTGATAACCAGTCCATACCTTAATTATAATAGCCAAGCGAGAATTTTTCTAAACAAAAATATGCGTAAATATTAACAACCTTGAATCAGGTAAGCATATTCTTTTACAACCAAGACATAACCTTGACAATCAAGCGCGAATAACAACCCAGCATTAACCTTGATAACCAAATGGTAACCTTGACAACCACTTAATAAGATTAATAATACAACACTAAACTTAATAATAAATGTCGTAACATTAACAACAAACCCATAACATTAACAACCAAGCCACATCAAGTTAAACAAACCAAAAGTTAAACAAACATCCAATATACATTGTTAACGTATGCTTGTATTCTTCTCTCCACCATCATATGCCTACCTTCTCATGTGACTTCACTATTACAACAAAGATTTCATGGATGAACTCCCTAGATTTATTGACTTCACTGTACTTTTGAATCTTGGCTCAAAGTAGAAAGAAATTATCAAAAAGTTAGGTAAGCCTGGTAAGCTCACGGAAAACTCTCTGGAGAAAGCCATTTATATTCACCCATAGTTGATGGAACTTAGAGAAGTAATAATGGGGAATAGATAACAATATTAACATTTAAAAGGTTGATGCTATTATATGGGAATAATCCAAAAATATTAAAGATGGCGAAAGAAGAGAGCTCTTCCCGTTTATAAAAGCCATGAGGACAGTAGTCACATATTTCATCAGTGTGAGGGCTAGCCATGATCTTTTGGTTTATTTTATGACATAAATAGGAAGTCAAAATATCAAAAACAAGTGTATTGACACTTTGTATTTTAGACTATTTTGTAAAATGATGATTTTTCACAGTTGAGAAGTGCAATTTGAAAATTTCTATTTTGTAACATGTTTATTTTCATGTTTATAAATATTTCTCAAAGTTTTATTTTTTTGGAATTTATTTGATATTTTTAAATAATGTTTAAAGTTGAAATTTACTACGCTTTTCAAGTTCTGTGCACGTTTAAGTCAACTCATAAGTTGACTTATGATATGTTGTGCAGTTAGATATTTTCATCTGCTGAGTCGACTTATAACTCATACAAATCGACTCATAAAGACATAAGTCGGTTTATATCTGTCATAAGTTGACTTATAATATGACTGTTGCACAGTAACAGCTATTTTCCAGATTTTTATTGTTTTGTGTTTTTTGTTGGTTTTAGTTACTTTCTTGGGGTCCCTATATATACCCCATACCCTCTGACTTCTGAGTTTAACCAAGAAAAGCTTTAAAGAGTGTTTACAAGTTTGTTTAAGGGTGTTTAAAGTTTTTTGTTTCAAGTTTGGTTTATGTGAAGAAGTTTTCACAAGAGGAAGAAGAGATCATCATTTTGTGTTTGGGCTTCCATCTCATCTCTCTCACTCTTATTTTCATTGGAAAAGTTTTCTAAACTCAATCTCTAGCTATTTATATGTTTGATTATCATATTCATAAGCTAGACTTTAATTGAGTTTATATTTTATTTTCACTCATTGTTTACACACATCAACTTGAGCTTAAGTGTTTTTATACATAATATAATTAGGGTGTGAGTTTGTAACATTGAGTGTGAGCTTACATTAAGTCCTCATATATTATAGAGAACAAACATTTTTCTTGTGTTTTATTATGAGATTACTTTGTAATCCACAAGTACACCGAGAGGAGTGTGTGGTGAGAGACGTGATCGACACCAAGAGGAGTGGCATCGGTAGTAAAGCCTAGAAAGAGGTTGTAAATCCGATCACTTGAGGAAGGCGACACGTGAGAGACCAACACTCAAGGTTGTAGTGTGTGAATACATTGTGAGTGATTGTGAGAGTTTTCGATGAGCTAGAAAATCAAGATTGTGTGGAGTTGTAAACGTTTTCACTTAGCGTTGAAAACCGGTTGAGATAGTTAAGATCTTCTAAAGGTAAGGAGCGGAGACGTAGGTCAAGGGTTGATCGAACTCTGTGATCATATCATTATGTTTTTGATTGTTTTTGTGCACTATCTCATTCTCTTTGTGTTCATGTTTATATCGCCCTTAGTTTAATTTCATATCCTTGCACATATAAATTTTTGAATATCATTCTTTCTAGGATATTGTTAATAAGTTTTTAATTTGTATTAAATAGGTTAGATTAGTATATACCCTATTCACCCCCCTCTAGGGTAATTTTATCATTCACACTTTTAGTATTTCCTGCAACTTCAACATCCCCGACATCTTCAGTTTCATCTATAGTTGGTATTGTTAACATATTAGCAAGCATCGTCTGTGTATCATCTATCCTCCCATGGGACGTACTGGTTCTTGCATCACTTCTATTTCTTCAAGACATCCTTTCATGTTAACGTTTAATATTTGTACTCCTTATAAAATCCTGATGTTAAGGGTCTGTATAAATTACTTCTATTCACCAACACTAATTTTTTACACCAACAACAAGGGCAATAAACGACATCACTATTTAACTTTCTTGGGTTTGCCAAGGTATACTATATGAAGGCATTTATTCCTTCTTTATAT
This sequence comes from Asparagus kiusianus, assembly GCA_022839385.1. NCBI lineage: Eukaryota > Viridiplantae > Streptophyta > Magnoliopsida > Asparagales > Asparagaceae > Asparagus > Asparagus kiusianus. Next base: position 253,680 of record BQKN01000852.1, read on the forward strand.
TGGCTGTCCCTTATGAGAAATATTGATCCATGATTTATCGGGAACTAACCTCATCTGTATGTTATATATAATTTTTAATTAGTGGAATGGAGCATAATTAGGTAATGTGAAATTAATGATCAGTGCATAAAATTAATGGTTTGGTAATGTTAATATTTTTCATAACATCGAGGAAATACAAATTATAAAAATCTCAGAGGGAGAATTGCCAAGACATAAATTGTGTTTTTCTAAAATCAAACGCTTCCATATTGAATAAGACACTTTAACACCTATCATAGGAAATGGACCTATCTCATTAGAAGTATAGTAATGTGCACATCTATCTTTGCATATTTTATGTATTTTTATTTTTAGAAAATTTTGGCAACATCCATCCGCTATTTTCTAAATACATTGTGTAGATGTCATAATACTGTCAATAATAGGTCGATAATAGATCGATACACAAAACAACATACACTTATTGTACACGAAGAACAATATAGTACATGTTTAGAAATTTTCAAGGAATGAAAATGCATAATGTACACAAAAATAGATGATACCCTATTATATTCCTAACCTATGTGAGAAGGGAAAGTCTCTCCGGACATATCCAATAATTATTGTATGTAAATTATACTCCTAACATAAAGCACGTTATTCTCTTTAGGTAGAAGAATTAATTTCATACCAAACTAGAATTTCTTGTGTTTATGTTAGAACAGATTGACATCCAACATTATTAGACGGGAAACTAGGGGTAACGAGTTTGATTCATATAAGCATGATATATAACACAATACAATGCTATATATCTAAATAAATTGAATGTATCATTAACAACATAAGGATTTATCAAAACAATCACTGGTTAACCAGTTTGATTTAGGTAGGGTAGATTTTTAAGTAGATGTTAAACTTAGCTTAATTAGAGTCTTAGACTTATGGTAATATAATCATGGTTAGAATTATTATTATCTAAGTATAAAGTCCAGTTTATATAGAATTGGTTTAAAATGATAATACGATTAAAGTTAGTTTAGTTAGGAAGATAGAATATAGTCATATAATATTATTAGGATTAGGCTTATTTTTATTGAATAACTTTGTAGTAATATTTAATGGGTTAGTTAGGACTAATGACTAAAATTGGCTTAAAGTAAAATTAATTTAATTAAATTTCGGAGTAATGGTTAACATTAGTTTATTTAGAATTCTATACGTAGGGTGATGTTTTTTGGGTTAGGATTATGAATATTATGGTTAAATTAAGTTATCTAGAGTTCCTATATTTAAAAGGATGAGGGTACTTAAAGTTAAGTTACTTTGTTGATCATATTAAGTTTAAAGTTAGTTTAGTTAGGGTTCTAGACTTAGGATAATGACAAAGTAATCTAGTTTAGTATTAAGAATATTTTAGTAGTTAGTTCATAAAGTTAGGATTAGTGTTATTAAATTTAAATTAATTAATTAGATTTAGGATAAAAGTCAAATTTTGGTTAAATTGACTTGTGTGATGAATTTAAGGCTATAATAAGGACTATTTTGATTAGATTTATTTAATTAGGGTTATTAGATTAGGATTAAGCTAACTAAAGTTTAATTAGGATTATTATACATGGGATTAGGGTAAGAAAAAGGTTAAAGTTAGTTTAAGTAGAGTTCTATACATAGGGTGATGTGATTAGGGTTAGTATTAGGAGCATTATGGATAGATAATTTAATTGAGTTATTAGAGTTAGGATTAAAGTTATTAAAGTTAAATTAGTTATTTAGAGATAGGAAAATGCTAATATTTGGGTTAAAGTTAGTTGAATTAGGGTTAGACACTTGGGTAGATTAGTTAAATTGGTTAGATTTGGTTAGAAATAAAGTTAGGAGTAGGGTTACCAAATTTAAATTAGTATTATATATGGGATTAGGACAAAATAAAAAATTAAAGTTCGGTTAATTAGGGTTATATGCTTAGGATAATGCTATTGGGGTTATGGTGAAGATCATTTTGGGTAGATCATTTTAATTAGGGTTGAATTAGGGTTTTTAACTTCAAAACTTTCATTAAAAGCAAACCATAACCCATAAATTTGTAATAAAAATGAGAAATTGGAAAAAAAATCATACCTTGAACTAACTTCGCGGCAACGGTGCGTGCTAGCGGTGGAGAGGCAGACGGCAGTGACCTATCGGCACGGACGACGACGGTGTGGACGACGATGGCGGGGATGATGACGATGGGGACGATCGGCTGCTGCGTCGGATGAGAATATGAGTTTGATAAAAAGTAAAAAAACATTAGATAAGATAAGGTGAAATTTTGGGAAGGATAATTCCCCCTAATTGTTTTCAACATCCCTGACGGCCAACCCGTCAGGGATGTTTATCACCAACGGCATGGTCTCGTTCTCGTTAATGGGTGGGCCCCACCTACATTCTTGACGGGCAACACCGTCAGGGATATTAGACTCCCGTCAGGGTTGTTCACATCCCTGAAGGGGTGTGGTCATTCGTGAAGGGAACATCTATGACGGATGTTTACATCCTTGAAGGCAGAAGCCTGTCAGGGATGTTCCTGCCAATGAATGTTAGATTTCTACCAGTATACACTTATGCCTTCACCATTTGCTGTGATGACTATGCTACAATTATAAAATATTTTGAGGGCAATGAGTAGCCCATTTGTCACATGGACCAATAAGTAAAATTACTAGGATCTATCTCAAATGTTCCCCTTGCAACTGCTCATCGGTTCCATTCAATCTCCAACAAATTTATGTTAATTCTGATAAGGTTTGCTTTCAACAAGAAGCAATCTGACAGGAGGAGAAAGATGATTTTCTAACGGGTGTATTTAAATTGATAGGAAAAGCTCGCTACAAGGGAGTGAATTAGACTTTTATACAACAAGAGAAAATCAGTTAGCAATCAGTTAGCTTGAGTTTTTTATTTAATTCTCCCTGAGATTGTTTGGTGGGAAAATTGAAAGAAGAAAATTAAGAATTGAATTTGTATTATTCTCTCTAACAAACTTAGAAAAAGAATGAATTACAATTCTCTCAATGTAATCTCTCTCTAACTGGTTTAGAATAAGATATTATAATCTTCTCGATCGGATTCCCTTTGTTTAACATGGGTTCTTCTTGGTGTCGATGGGAGTTCAGATTTTTGTATCTCGTTGACGATCCGAACGCTTAAACTCGTGGAACACGGTTGAATCCTCTTGATTAGATGTTGAGGAGAACTTGCAAGGCAAGTTTATAACTCTAATGAGTTTTGGAACTCAGAACGAGTTTAAAACTCTATGAAAGAGTTAATTAAGATCTAACCAAAATCGATTTTCAAGCCAAGGAAGAAAGCTCCAAAGCTCCAAGGATCCGAAGTCTTCAACAAAACCAAACTTCAGATGAATGTCGAAGATCTCTGGTCTTGAATTGCTAAAAGAGCATGATCTTTAATCACCCAAAAAGATCTCGCTGAAGCTCCTTCCAAAAGCCCATCCAAAAGAGGATCCGATTAAACCTGATTTTTCAGCTATTTATAGGGGATTAAGGGGTGTAACCATCCCCTTAATTCGCTCCTAAGTGAGGGAGTGATCCCCTCAAATCATGGGGAAATGATTTTGAAACCGTTCAGCTTGTGTTTGAATGAGTCAAAAGCAAGAATTACGTTCTGGGCACGAACTCTACATTCTGGACCTGAGATGGAGAGTTAGGTTTTGCACTTGAGGCTGAAAAACGCAGTGGTGAGCCATACGTTTTGAGTCTGGAACGTAAGGTTGACTCTTGCGTTTTGTTCTTGAAACGCACAGATGAGTTCTGCATCTAAAATCTGGGACGCAGTTCTGAGCTGTGCGTCTAGCTTCTGAGACACAAAGGTGACCTTTACGTCTTGATTTTGAGACACAAATGTGAGCTTTGCGTCTTGAATTGAAGAGACTATTGACTTGTAGTCTCTTTTGCTAGAGCATTTGCGAAAATCATCATCTTGTAATCTCCTTCTTAGCTCCTTGAAATATGAGAGTCGTCAGATTATAACTCCCGCTATTGTTTGTGAAAGCTGTTGACCAAAGCTTTTATCGGTTATCGTAAAGGTTGTAAGATTAAAACCTTTATCGATCTACGTGAAAATCATTCAATTGTAGCATTCATTTGTTAATATGAAAGTCGTCTGATTGTAACTTTCATCATTGGATTGGTGATGTGAAAATCGTCAGGTTGTAACTTTCATCATTAGTGTTTGATGGGGATCAGCTATCTACAGTTATTTTTAGACACCCTACAAGTATAATGCACAATAAAAGGTACAAAAGAGATCTCCGATGCCTGACCGTTGAAGATAATTATGAAATGGAGATTCTTTATTCTTTGTAATAAGCAGAATGAATCCAATGCTTCTAACCAATATTTAGAAAGTTCTGGTTATCCAACAACTTTGACGGTTGACGGCCAACCAAGTAATACTCCATGTTGAAGGAGCCATCAAATCTAACAGTGCAAGAAAATTGGTCTCCGAGAAAAAAATGAGAAACATACCTTCTGAATTGAAAATTACAGCCAATATTACAAGCTCGACAATCACAATTAATGTAGTCAAACCTATATGGAACAAATAATAACATGAACGCCTTAGAAAATAAAACAAATGTTATGAAACTAATGAAGTAGAGAAGAAAAAGTAGACGAGAAGTAGAGAGAAATTTTATTTCATTCGTTATTTCATTCGTTCTTCATTGCTATCACAAAGTGAGGTAAAAATACCTCTATTTATATACAAACTAAGATGATGATACATGAATCATATTAATTACTCATTCATGAATTTAGTCTTTTGAGAACATGTATTTTGTTGTTCTAGGAAGAAGATTAATGTACTAGGGGAATATCAACTTCTTGGGAAACTAAATGGACATCTACATTATTTCATAACACTCCCCCTTGGATGTCCAACATTACACAAAAAATATGCATTGTTAAAACCTTACTAGGAAACAATCCAGTGGGAAAAAAATCCTAGTGAAGGAAAAAGAGTACACTATTTTTGTGTATTAGTTTCTCCCCCTGATTCAAATATCATTTGAGATCTTTCAACCGACGCATTCTAATATTTTTTACCAATTTCTCAAAAGTTGCAGTCGGCAATGCCTTAGTGAATAAATCTGCTATATTATCACTCAATCGAATTTGTTGCACGATGATTTCACCATTCTTTTGCAAATCATGTGTAAATAAGAATTTTGGTAAAATGTGTTTCGTTCTATCTCCTTTAATATATCCTCCTTTTAATTGAGCTATACAAGCTGCATTGTCTTCAAACAAAATAGTCGGAGGGTTTTCATTTTTAAGAGACAATCCACTATTCTTCCGGATATAGTGGATCATTGATCTTAGCTAAATACATTCTCGACTGTCCTCATGAATTGTAATTATTTCAGCATGATTTAAAGAAGTGGCAATAATTGATTGTTTCGTAGATCGCCATGAAATAGCGGTGTCACCACATGTAAATAAATAACCAATTTGAGACCTTGCTTTATGTGGGTCAGGTAAATACCCAACATCAGCATATCCAAGCAATTCTGGTCGAGAGTTATAAGAATAAACTAAGCCAAGATCAATTGTTCCTTAGAGATAGAGAAAATATGCTTTATACCGTTCCAATGTCTTTTTGTAGGAGATAAACTAAATCTTGCTAATAAATTCATAGAAAATGATATATCTGGTCTTGCATAATTAGCAAGATACATTAGTGCACCTATTGCACTGAGATATGGTACTTCAGGACCAAGAATCTCTTTATCTTCTTCTTTTGGTCTAAAAGGATCCTTAGCAGGATCAAGTAACCTGACAACCATTTTGGGTACTTAATGGATGTGTTTTATCCATGTAGAACTATTTTAATACCTTCTGAGTATAAGCAGTTTGGTGAACAAAAATCCCATTTTCTAAATGCTCAATTTGTAGACCAAGGAAAAATTTAGTTTTACTAAAATCTTTGATCTCAAATTCTTTCTTCAAATATTCAATCGCCTTTTGGAGCTCTTCAGAAGTTTCAATCAGATTAAGGTTATCAACATATATAGCAATGATCACAAAATTTGACACATTCCTCTTTATGAAAATACATGAACATATAGGGTCATTTGTATAACTTTTTTGGCTAAACATTCACTAAGACAGTTATACCACATTCGTCCAGATTGCTTGAGTCCATAAAAAGATCTTTGCAACTTAATGGTGTACATTTCTCTAGTATTTGATTTACATGCTTCAGGCATGCTAAATCCTTTAGGGATTTTCATATAGATATCGTTATCTAAAGTTCCATATAAATAAGCAGTGACTACATTCATCAGACGCATATCAAAATTTTCATGTACTGCTAAACTCACAAGATATATAAATATAATTCCATCCATTACTGGAGAATATGTCTCATCATAATCAAATCCCGCTCTTTGTGAAAATCCTTGGGCTACAAGTCTTGCTTTATATCTCACAATTTCATTTTTCTCATTTCTTTTCCTCACAAATACCCATTTATATCCTACTGACTTTACACCTTCAGGTGTCTGGACTACAGATCCAAAAACTTTTCGTTTAGCCAGTGAATCTAATTCAGATTGGATCACATCTTTTCATTTTGACCAATCATTTGTTCGCTGACATTCATCAGCTAATCTGGGTTCATGATCCTCGTCATCTTCCATAATATCAAGTGCTGTATTATATGAAAATGCATTATCAACAATTACTTCTCTTCGGTTCTAACTCTTTCCCGTAATAACAAAATTTACTGAAGTTTTATTTTCTTCAGGAGTTGGCTCTTTAGGAGCGACCTCTTCAGGAGGTTGAATTTTGTCATTAGTAATATTTTGATCATGCGATCCTCTTTTCTTTCGAGGATTCTTATCTTTGGAACCAAGAGGTCTACCATGCTTTAGGCGTGCTTTAGATTCGTTAGCACTTTTAATTTTTCCTTCTGGGATATCAATTTTAGTCAGAGCATTTTCTGTTGGAATATGCGATTTAGTAATTCTTCTAGAATCACTAAAAGCATCCGGTAATTGGTTTGTAATTTTCTATAAATGTATAATCCTTTGAACTTCAAGTTCATATTCTTTTGTACGAGGATCAAGAAAGTCTAATGATATTTTCTAAGCAATTTCCTTTTTTAGTTGATCTTTACCTCCCCCTAATATCGAGAAATATGATTCATCAAAATGACAATCTGCAAATCTTACAGTAAATAAATCACCTGTTAATGGTTTAACATATTTAATTATAGAAGGTGATTCATACCCGACATATATCCACAATCTTCTTTGAGGGTCCATTTTAGTATGTTGAGACGGTACAATAGGAACATATACCACACAACCAAAATTTCTTAAATAATAAATATTGGGCTCATGACTAAGAACTAATTGTAAGGAAGAATAAATATGATAACTTGTCGGCCTAATTCTCACAAGTGTTGTTGCATGTAATATAGCATGTCCCCAAGCAGATAAAGGAAGTTTAGACCTTATTAACCTTGATCTTGCAATTAATTGAAGTTGTTTAATAAATGATTTGGCTAGACCATTTTGTGTATGAACGTGAGCTACAGAATGTTCAACACTTATCCTAATAGCCATGCAATAATCATCAAAGGCATGTGATGAATATTCACCAGCATCATCTAGACGAATTTTCTTAATGGGATAATCAGGAAATTGTCCTCGCAATTTAATTATCTGAGTAAGCAATCTTGCAAATGCTAGGTTGCGACTAGATAATAAACTTATATTTGACCATCTTGTTGATGCATCAATTAGTACCATAAAATATCTAAATAGTCCACATGGTGGATCTACAGGCCCACATATATCACCATGAATTCGTTCTAGAAATGCGTTCCCACTTTCGTTGGTGATGGTCTAACAATTAACTTCCCTTGAGAGCAAGCAACATATGAGAATTCATTAGAATTTAGTATTTTTTTATTTTTCAATGAATGGCCATGTGAATTTGTAATTATTTGCCTCATCATTATAGAACCAGGATGTCCAAGGTGATCATGCCAAATCATAAAATCATTACGATTAGTAGTCTTCTGGTCTTCAAGGTGATACATTTCAGCTGTACTTATTTTTGTATAATATAAACCAGAAGATAGAGAAGACAACTTTTCTAATACGTATTTCTTCTCAGAAATGGTATTTGTTATCAATAAGTATTCATCATTTGTCTCATTCATCGTCTCGATATGATAACCATTTTGGCGGATATCTTTAAAATTTAGCAAATTTCTTTGAGACTTCATCGAGAGTAGTGCATTATTTATGACAATTTTAGTTCCTTCAGAGAGAAATACAGTGGCTCTTTCAGAGCCATCAATCAATTTAACACTACCACTTATTGTGTTAATATTTATTTCTTTTATTTTTAAATGAGAAAAATACTTCATGTTTTTAAGTATAGTGTGTGTAGTAGCACTATCAACGAGATAAGTATTATCATCACCATTGTTTGATCTCAAATATTTGGCATCCATTTTTTCTTCAAAAAGAAATGACAAAGAAAATTACAAACAAAAGTAAATATTAATAAAGTCCATAAATTACAAAATTCATAAAAAAAACTATATAAAAGATGTGAAAATAAAAAAATTCAAAATGTCGGGTATTTATCATAGGATCACTTCGAAAACTTCAGGTTGCTCAAGGAAATAAGCTACATCGAGGTGTGTGATATCATCGAGATCATCATAAATATTGTTTTGATCAATAAAATTTGTCTCGGCATTTTTACCTTTCACTTTTAATGACGCCTGATAGTGATCAACAAGATGTTTTGCCGTACGACAGGTACGGGACCAATGGTCTTCTATTCCACACCGTTAGCAAATTTCCTCATAATGTTTCTTTTCTTCACTTTTCTTATCATTGTTATCCCATTTCTGGGAGTTGTTTTGGCTTCTGTCATAGCTATGATCAATGTGATTATAAGGCACATATCTGCCACGACCTCGTCCATGATAACAGCTACGTCCTCGCCCACGACCATGATTTTGAGATTTAGTTGCATTCGCTTTAGGGAATGGGCTAGAACCAGTAGGTCAGAATTCATGATTTTTTAATAATAATTTATTATTTTGTTCAGCCAAAAGGAGGCATGAAATCAAATCAGAGTATTTCTTAAATCCTCTCTCTCGATATTGCTGTTGCAGGAGCATATTCGAGGCATGAAAGGTGGAGAATGTTTTTTCCAACATATCGTCATCAATGACATTTTCTCTACACAGTTGCAATTGAGAGGTAATTTTATACATTACAAAATTATACTCACTGATTGATTTAAAATCTTGTAGCCTTAAGTGAAGCCAGTCATACCAGGCTTTTGGAAGAACGACCAACTTCAGGTGGTCAAATCTCTCCTTCAAATTATTCCACATAGTAAGTGGATCTTTCACAGTTAGATATTTAGTTTTTAATCCTTCATCCAAATGATGGCGAAGGAAAATCATAGCTTTGGCACAGTTTTGATTTGATGTCTTACTTTCTTCCATAATAGTATTTTCAAGACCTTTTACGGCAAGATGTATTTTAATATCTAACATCCAAGATAAGTAGTTCTTTCCAGAAATATCAAGTGATGTAAATTCTTATTTTGTAAGGTTAGTCATAGTGAAAATTGAATTGAATTGGAAAGAGAAATTTGTGACGCTCCTGTTTTCACACTTGGCTGTAGTCCAAGGTGAACCCAGAGATGTCAAACATATCATGCACCTCCACTGTGCAGCAACATATTTCACCAATCATAGTAATATCCTCTAGTGAAATCAAGTATAAGTGAAAGTACAAAATAGGCAAAATAAGGGAAATAAAAATACAATAGACATGATGTAGAAAGAAATATCTCATAATGATATCATGTCTCGACTAGAATAACTAAAATATAACTGGAGTCTAAAATAACATGATATGTCTCAACATGAATCAACTAGAAATCGTACTAAGGCAAACTGCCTTAACAATATGAGTACAAACCCAAATGACTGAGTGGAAACATATGACTATTGTGGAGTCCTGCTAATAAACCATGCGACGATGACTATGCAAAAACTTCGTCATCATGCGACTCTCCGGTGCTCTGAGCCACCTGAAAGTTAAAATAAATAAAAGAAAAAGAACAACAACAAGAGCGTCAGAGCGCTAGCAAGATTACCTCCATCCGCCCCCGGGGGAGGGCTACTAGATAAAATAGAGGCTCTATCTATTAAGCATAGTCTACCTAGATCATTTTCCCCGAACCTAATGGAATTAATACTTAGAAACTTACCACTCGAGACATAGTACGTCGAGTGAAATAATCCAAACAATGAAACCCTCATGTATATACCATATGCCTCAAGTAGTAAATAACTAAATATTAACCTAGAACAAAACAAACAAAATATAACTAAAAAATAAAGCATAATAATAGACATCAACATATGTATCTCATGTACTCATATAACAAGGTATCTAAACAACGAATAATATCACGTTGGGCATCTGCCGAAGACTCAGGGTCAATCATTCTCTATAGTTTCTCAATAAAACATATACTTGTGTGATTCGGTAAAAAGGGTATCATCGCATAACCATGTTGATCGACGAATGGGTATCTGTAGGCTGTCTAAAAATCACAATAGATAGCTGATCACCCATCAAACACCAATGATAAAAGTTACAATCTAACAACTTTCAGAAGGCTATAATTTAAAAACTTTCACGTAGATCGATAAAGGTTACAATCTGATGACATTCATAATAACTGATGAAAGTTCTAATCAACAGCCTTCACAATCAACATCGGGAGTTACAATCTGACGGCTCTCATATTTGCAAGGAGCCAAGATGAAGATTACAAGATGACAGTCTTTACAACACTCTAGAAAAAGAGACCATAAATTGATGGTCTCTTCACATCAAAACGCAGAGGTTATCCATGTGTTTCACCATCAAAACGCAGAGGTCATCCTTGTATTATACCATCAAAATGCAGAGGTCATACCCATGTTCCAGAGCCAAAACGCAAGGGCCATCCCAAGCATTCAAGTCCAGACGCAGAGTTCGTGGACTCAGAAACACAGAGTTCATGCAAAGTCTAACTCTACATCTCAGGTCCAAAAAGCAGAGTTCATGCAGAATCCAACTCTGTGTCTCAGGTCCAAAACGTAGAGTTCATGCTCTGCGTCTCAGGTCCAAAACACGGAGTTTATCTATGCGTCCCAACTCTGTGTTTTAGATTTATAATGCAGCACGACCTGTGCGTTCAGCCACCAAAATAGGCCCAACTCTACGTTTTTAGTCTAAAACGCAGAGTTCGGGCCCTGAACGCTATTTTTCAGCGTTTGACTTGTTCAAAGCACGAACTGGACGATTTCAAAACCGTTCTCCCTATGATTTGGGAAGCTGTTTAAGGGGGACGATTACACCCCATTCAGCCCTACTTAGGAGTGAATTAAGGGGGCGGTTATACCCCTTAATCCCCTATAAATAGTGGAAAACTCAATTGAGTTCGGGGGATTTTTTTTGGCTCTGGGATTGATCCTTCTTTTTGGGCAGCAAAGAAGAGATCTTCGGCTGACTTTTGGAGGGAATTGCCGAAGCTTCCTGCAGCAACAAAGTTCCTTGGAGCCTTCGGCCTTAGCTTGTCAAACCGATTTTTGGTTAAATTAACTCTTTCATAGAGTTTCAAACTCGTTCAGAATTATCAACTCATCAAGAGTTCTAAAACTTGCTTTGCAAGTTCTCCACAGCGTCAAATTGTGAGGAGGAGATACCGTTCCAGTGAATCAAGATGTTCAAATCGTCAACGAAGAGCAAACTCGACGTGAACATTCGAGGGAGGTACTCCATCGCTACCATGAAGAACCTAGAATTAAACAAATGGAAGAATCCAGATCATTATCTTCTCTTTTGTAATCGGAATCCAATTGTAATTAAGATTAAGAGAATAAAACATTCAATTCTTTCATTTTTTTACTATGAATTTTCCACAAATAGTATCATCGCATAATCGTGTCTATCGACAAAAAGGTATAATTGTATCATTGTGCGGATCGATAAATAAGTATCATCGCATCATCGTGCGGATCGATAAAAAGGTATCATTGCATCGTCGCGCGGATCGATAAATAAGTACCATCGCATCATTGTACGGATCAACAAAAAGGTATCATCACATCATCGTGTGAATCGACCAATAAGTTTCATCACATCATCTTGCGGATCGACAAATACGTGTAGTGGAGTGAAAAATCCTCGCGGTCTCATTTGTGGTGTAAAAACTCACAATCTCAGGTGTGTAAACGTAAAAATATTTTATCATAATCCCCTAGGGATGCTCACATATGTATAACAACATTTTCATGACTGTGGGTGTAACATCGAGCGGCTCAAACTCTGCGATCGCACTTCAACAATAGCGCAAAAACAGACTCAAGAAAACAAATTCAAAACTGGGCAAATGTTGCCCAGAAAGTGGTCGGAACTGCTGTTAGTAAAATAAGTATATTTTTCTCTAAGAAAACTATTTTTAGGAGTGATTTTCTGTTTTAAAATCTATATTCACACATATTTCAATTTGAATAAGTTTGGTTTAGTTTGGAGTTCATTTGTTATCACAAATATCCAGTTAAACATTATACATATGCAGCAGTTTTTCTGTAGGACATATTATTAGTAAAAAGAGCATATCTTTATCTATACAAACTCTTTTTAAGAATGGTTTTATATTTTAGAAACTAGATTCATATATATTTCATTTGGCACTAGTTTAGTTAAATTCGGAGTTCATTTACTATACCCAATTTTCTGTTGAAATATTATACACGTGCAGCATTTTTTCTGCAGAACATGTTTTTAATAAAAAGAGTGTATCAGTCTCTATACAAACTCTTTTTAAGAATGGTGTTTTATTTTAGAAACTAGATTCACATATCTTTCATTTGGCACTAGTTTAGCTTGATTTAGAGTTTATTTACTATCTCAAATTTTCAGTTAAATCTTATACAAGTGCAACAGTTTTCTACAGAATATATATATCATTAGTAGCTCTCTTTAATATCTCATATATAAATGAAATTGATTATTTGAGCATGATAGGATTACACATGAAAAGAGATGTAATTCATTTTAAAACTTGATTTCAATCTTAGATATCACAACCTTAGGTTTTAGCATGATTAGTTTACAAGAACTCAACTAATCAAATAAACTAGGATTTTCACATGGTAAATCTTAGTTTACAAAAATAAAACTAAAATTTATATTAATCCTAATAATCATGATCATAAATCTAATTCCAATAGCAAGGAGACAAAATATTCAGTTCTAATAATGGATTAACATTTTATCATAAAAATCTTATTTTGTTCTAACATGAGAAATTAAACTCAAGCATGAAAAAAATCATTCTCAAACTTCTTAAATCTTTAACTAATTTATAAGGAAGGTTTGGATGAGGGTAATCTTGCCAGAAGGTCTTGTTGGACTCCTTGACACGAGCACAAGGCCTCTCCTCCGCCAATCGTCACAAATCATTACTTTTCCTTCAACAAATCTGCTTAGATCTCTTCCAAAGCTCACAAATTGGGTTAGGGTTTGAGGAGGGAGGTGACTAAGGTTATTAGGGCTTGAAAGAGGGTTAAAAAAGGTTTAAAACAAATATATACGCTTAGGGTATCAACTGGGTTCGGGTTAAACAAAACTCAACCCGAAACCTGAAACAGATCTGGAAACAGCCTGGTATTTTGAAATCTATAATCAGTATATTGACTGTAACTTTCTCATTCGACCTAGGAATGAGATGATTTAAGATTCATTAGAAAGCTATTTGAAGAGACCTATAAGTTTGGTCTTTTAAGTTTTCCCAGATTATAACTGTATCTGTGTGTACAACATATAATATCTTAACTGGTGATATTTCTAGATTTCTTGATTTGTGCATTTGCACTCGTATATTCACATATATACATTGAATTGATCTCAAATCAATTTCTAGCATACTCAAACATTAAAATATATTATTTGTCACCATATAACATATTTATTATTATTTATCACAAAATATTTAAATTTTTAGGGTTTTACATTCTTTCCCTTAAAAAATTTTGTCCACGAAATTCCACAATCGTATCTTAACATTATTTATACTTAACAATCTAGAATATAAATACTCCCATTTAACCCCTAACTAAGCAGAACTAGTACGTCGAGTGAAAAATCCAAACAAGAAACCCCCCATATATATATATATACCATGTGTTCCGAATGATTAGGAGCTAAATGTTAATACCCTTATTCTAGCATTAAATATAAACATGACTATATTAATAATCATACCAAACATAAATAAATCAATTTACCTGCTTAAACAGGTTCGGATAGTCGCGACGCATATTCTCTTCGTGCTCCTAAGAAGCCTCCTCAGCTCCTTTACGGTTCCATTGAACTTTAGCTAAACATATTACTTTTTTTCTAAGCTTCTTGTCCTCCTTAGCAAGAATACACACTCGGGGTTTCAATCATGATCAAATACTTCTGAAGCTTAATCTCTAGTGTGTCCAACACTCGCTGCTATTGCTCATCACGTAAATGCTTCTTAAGCATCGAAACATGAAAACATCGTGTATACTTGACATCGATGCTGAAAGGTCTACTCTATATAACACAGCTCCAACACTCTCAAAAATCCTGAAGGGTTCAATATATCTCAGGGCAAGTTTTCCCCTTCTACCAAATCGCTGAATTCCCTAACATGGAAATCTATAACACATGCCCGCAACATGTCCTTCAATATTTGGTTTACTCTCTCCGTCTGCCCATCTGTTTGCGGGTGAATTACACTATTATAGGATAATTTGCTGCCGAATGAATCCTGAAAACTCCTCCAAAAAATACAAAGTGAAAACCGAGCCTCAATTTGATACAATCGTCTCTGGAACCCCATGCAATCTAACGATTTTCTAAATCAATATCCTCGCATAAGTCTCCACCGTATACTTTATACATCATCTTCAATTGTATGAAATGAGCTGACTTTGTCAACCGATCAACTATCACCCAAACTGAATCGTTCCCCTTCTTCGATCTTGGAAATCCTACAATAAAGTTCATAGAAATATCTGGTCACCTTCACCCCGGAATGGGTAAAGGTTGTAGGGTCCCTGTTTGCCTCAGATGTTCTGCCTTCACTTGTTGGCAGGTAGAGCTCTTAGCTACATACTCTGAAATCTCCCTAAGCATGTCGTCCTATCAAAAATGTCTCTTCAAGTCCTTGTATATTTTTGTTGTGTCTGGATGCACTGTGTATTTGGTGCAATAGGCCTCATTAAATAATTCCCTTTTAGTTGTGCATTAGCTGGTATCACTAATTAGACTTTTATCCGAAGTCCTCCATCTGCCCCAACGGTCCAATCGGCCTTGGGTTCTTTGGAAATCTATTCATTCTGAGTTTGAATTCAAGTGTTCTATAATAGAGCTCTAGCCACTCTATCACTCCAAGATGGCTGCACTAGCATTGATACATGTGTATCTTCTTCTCTATTTTGGGAGCCTAGCGATCCTCATGAGAGCTTAAGGATAAGTGATTCTCATGATATCTTGAGAATAGTGATGTGAAACGACACGGTGGAGCACAAGATGGAGCGTGAAGCGCGTCGGAAGAACGAAGAATCAAAGATTTTAGTTCTCAACCTGATGAGTCGACTGACGGGTTGAAGAGTCGACTTACGATTGATGAGTCGACTGTCGGGTTGAAGAGTCGACTCAAGAAATTGCCTCCAGATAGCAAAATGCTTCTGCTGAGTCGACTCATGAAATCATGAGTCCACTCATGCAGGCCAGCACAGTTTGTGCACGTTTTGAGTCGACCATGAGTTGACTGGTGAGCATGAGTCGATCATGAGTCGACTGATCAAGGGTTTCCCAGGCCAATTTGGTTTCTGTTTGGGGGAATCCTAGCTGGGTTTGGTTTTGATTATTTATCAGATTGCTACCACGTTATAAACCCTCTAAATAGGGATTGTTTAGGGTTTCCAAAGGGGAAGTGAGAGACCAGATGTAGTCCTAAAGAGTTTTAGGTCTAAGAGGGATCCTGATCAAAAGGATTAGGGTTTAGATGTAATCAAAGTGAGATGCTAATCAAGAGAGATTAGGATTTAGGGAGAATTGCGAGCTTGTTCTCGATTCTAGTGAGATTATGAGAGAGGGATTGTAATCTTTTCATATTCATAATCTAGAGAGGGTATTTTTCTTCGTCACATACTGAATTTTTCTTGTGTTTCTGTCATCCTCTTCTCAACCTATCTTTGATAATTACGTGATCAAAGGTGCTCGCACGACTACTCGTATCAGGCATAGCTCCCAAAAATGCGTTGGTCCCGCTAATCTCTGGCCTAAATTCAAACTGGCTAAGAGTATGAAGATCTTGACACAACGTGCACCTCAAGCCACACTCCGGTGTCAACGCTTTCTACTCAAAACATTCGCTATGACGTTCGCCTTTCCCGGATGATACTGAATCACGAACTCATAATCCTTGATAAACTCGACCCATCGTCGCTGTCTCTGGTCGAGTTCTTTCTAAGAAAAATAGGTACTTCAGACAATGGTAGTCTGTGAATAGCTCAAATTGTACTCCGTACAGATAATATCTCCATGTCTTTTGTGCGAAGACTACTGTTGCTAGCTCTAAGTCGTGCGTGGGATAGTTCTACTTATGCGTCCTCAACTTCGAGAGGTATAAGCTACTACTCTCAGGTTTTGTATCAAAACGTCTCCTAGACCCGCTAATGACACATATGTATAGACAACGAATATCCTATCACTGTTCGGGATAGTCAAAACTCGTATTTGCTGAATTTAGTATATAACTGATGCTCCCGCAAAGTCTGAAATGCTAAACATAGACGCTTCTCGTATTCTATCTCCGATCTCGAATAAATGTGGATGACTCAATAAATAAAAGTCACGAACTGGTCCAAGTATAGACGAAAAACCCGGTTCATCAAATCCATGAATACCGTGGGTACATTGGTCAGCCTAATGGCATGACCAGAAACTCGAAGGATCCATATCGAGTCAAAAAGGCAGTTTTGGGAATATCCATCTCCCGAACCCGCAATTAAAAAGAACCAAAACGAAGATCAATCTTCAAAAAAAAAGGTTGCGCTCCCCACAGCTAATCGAACAAGTCATAAATCATATCTAATCCGGATAGTGAACTTGTTCAACTCATGATAATCTATACATAATCATATGCTATCGTCCTTCTTCTCAACAAAGAGGACCGATGCTCCCCACGGAGAATGACTCCGACAAATAAAATCCTAAAATAACAACTCATCTAACTGAATCTGTAGCTCTCTCATCTTAGCAGGTGCCATATGATAGGGTGCTCGGGATATCGGTACTATGCTCTACTGTAACTTAATGCAGGACTCATCCTCTCTCACATGAGGTAACCTAGGTATGTTGTGAAAGACATCCTGATAAACTGAGACAACTCTAGTCTCACACAAATCAGCACTCCGATCCCTCAGCATCGCCTCCTCGACGTATGCTAGGAATGACTCCATATTCTAGTTATCCTATGAGGTTGCTACTATCTATACAAACCCAACGAAAGCTCACAACCTGACTATTTTAGCAAAATGTTCGATACTGACAAGGTATGTTGAAAGCTAATCTATACTGAGAATGACGTCAAAATCCGACATCCGCAACGCGATCAGATCTATGAGAAACTCGGACTCATCTAGACTGATGACACAGCTCCTACAGATACTCTCTAATAGGGACACCTCCCCTAGAGGAGTAGAGACGGATAATGGTATGTCTAAAAGATGTGCTACAAGCTGAAACCTAACCATGAAAGCATGAAAGATAAAAAAAATACAAAATTCCTGAATAAAAGAAGGTCTGAGCTGGAAAGGAAATCACAAAGAAAGCTTTGCTCGCACCATGATTACACGATACGGCTGCATAAAATCTATCGGTGATAGAAAAATATATGGGACCATCTGTCCCTCAGGAATCTCCTGGATAATGCAAATTTGGCCTACTGGCCTCTCAATCCTCGGAATAACAGGTAGTGCCTCTATCTTCCGTTGCTGGCCAAAATCGCGGCTCTGAGACTACCGGCCCTGACCCCTGTCATGCTGGCTTACTGGTGTACTGCGACAAATCCTTCATTCTTTGTCAGATGTTATTACAATGGTAACATGTACCCCGAACTCTGTGCTGTTGCGGTGCTCTCGAATCATGTCGTGCTCCCTTCTTATACCGTCCTTGTTGCTGGTGGTAAAAAATACTTACCCCACTGTTGGGGTTCTCTAGATCCCTCAATAGGTCTCTTGCACTTGTTATCGTCACCATGATAATTTTTATTTCTTCATTAACTACAGGTATATCTCCCTGCTTCAATCGGACTAGCTCTAATTGCTTGTCGAAGAAATAAATAAAATTCTCTCAAATAAGTGATATTTGCTGCTCCGTTGAAAATCTAAAGTCGTTGCTATCCCTCGGTGACGTCCTCTACGCTGAATACATATAACTTTTACTTTCATACTGAGTCGACGTTAAGAATTTTTTTACATATTTCTTCCATTTATAGGCTGCACATGAATCCGGCGTGCCCTGAAACTAGTGTGCTCTTAGTGTCTGGTACCTTTCTTATTCTTATAGAATAAAGCCTCCTGTTCTGTGACTATTAACAGCTAGTTGTGATGATGGTGTAATAATTGGTATTGGCTCTTGAATAAGCATGACTGGTACAAGTGGTGGTGGAAACTCCTGAAAGTGGTACTTCTGGCGGAAATGGATACGCCTCTCGCTCCTTGAGTGCTACAATATCTTGTTGTAAACGGCGTCATGAAGTCGATCAAATATTATGGAGCCTGTTGTAGCTCGGGTTTTACTTGCCCAGCCCTCTGGGTACAAGTTTTACCTCGACCATGTCCTCATCCCGATATTTATAATATCAAGATGAGAGCTTAATTGACACAGTTAATGAGGTCACAAACATATATATACATAACGTATCACAATACTTATTCATAACACATAGTATTCACGCAAATACTTTGAAATCAACATCAACATAAAATAGTTATAAAAAAATTCCAAAATTTTAACATATACGCATATATCGTCCTCACTCATTCTAGGAAATTCTTAGCGAACTCTACACATGAATCCTGAGAAACTCTATTCTAGCTCCACGACTCGACACATGATGATCCTAAGGATACTGAAACTAGAGCTCTGATACCAACTGTGACGCCCCTATTTTCATACTTGGCTATAGTCCAAGGTGAACCCAGAGATGTCAAACCTGTCATGCACCTCAACTGTGCAACAACATGTTTCACCAATCATAGTAATATCCTCTAGTGGAATCAAGTATAAGTAAAGGTACAAAATAGGCAAATAAGAGAAATAAAAATACAATAGATATAATGTAGAAAGAAATATCTCATAATGATATCATGTCTCGACTAGAATAACTAAAATACATCTGGAGTCTAATATAACATGATATATCTCAACATGAATCAACTAAAAATCATACTAAGGCAAACTGCCTTAACAATTTGAGTACAAACCCAAATGACTGACTGGAAACATAAGACTATTGTGGAGTCCCTGCTAATAAACCATGCGATGATGACTATGTAAAAACTTCCTCATCCTACGACTCTCCGGTGCTCTGATCCACTTGAAAGTTAAAATAAATAAAAGAAAAAGAACAACAATAAGAGCGTCAGAGCGCAAGCAAGATTACCTCCATCCGCCCCTGGGGAGGGCTACTAGATGAAATGAAGGCTCTATTTATTAAGCATAGACTACCTAGATCATTTTCTCCGAACCTAATGGAATTAATACTTAGAAACTTACCACTCGAGATGTAGTATGTCGAGCAAAATAATCCAAATAATGAAACCCTCATGTATATACCGTATGCCTCAAGTAGTAAATAACTAAATATTAACCCTGAACTAAACAAAAAAAAAATATAACTAGAAAATAAAGCATAATAATGGACATCAATATATGTATCTCATGTACTCATATAACAAGGTATCTAAACAATGAGTAATATCAAATTGGGCATCCGCCAAAAACTCAGGGTCAATCATTCTCTATAGTTTCCCAATAAAACATATACTTGTGTGATTTGGCAAAAAGGGTATCATCACATCACCATGTGGATCGACAAATAGGTATCATCACATCATCATACGGATCAACAAATAAGTATCATCGCATCATCGTGCGGATCGACAAATAAGTATCATCGCATCATCATGCGGATCAACAAATAAGTATCATCACATCATCGTACGGATCGACAAAAAGGTATCATCACATCATCGTGTGAATCGACCAATAAGTTTCATCACATCATCTTGCGGATCGACGAATACGTGTAGTGGAGTGAAAAATCCTCGCGGTCTCATTTGTGGTGTAAAAACTCACAATCTCAGGTGTGTAAACGTAAAAATATTTTATCATTATCCCCTAGGGATACTCACATATGTATAATAATATTTTCATGACTATAGGTATAACATCGAGTGGTTCAAACTCCGCAATCACACTTTAACAATGGCGCAAAAACAGACTCAAGAAAATAAATTCAAAACTGGGCAAATGTTGCCCAAAAAGTGGTCGGGGCTGCTATTAGTAAAATGATTATATCTTTCTCTAAGAAAACTATTTTTAGGAGTAGTTTTTTGTTTTAAAAACTAGATTCACACATATTTTATTTGGAATAAGTTTGGTTCAGTTTGGAGTTTATTTGTTATCCCAAATATTAAGTTAAACATTATACATGTGCATCAGTTTTTCTGCAGGATATGTTATTAGTAAAAAGAGCATATCTTTCTCTATACAAACTCTTTTTAAGAATAGTTTTATGTTTTAGAAACTAGATTTATATATCTTTCATTTGACACTAGTTTAGTTAAATTTAGAGTTCATTTACTATACCCAGTTTTCTGTTGAAATATCATACACATGTAGCATTTTTTCTGCAGAACATGTCTTTAATAAAAAGAGTGTATTGGTCTCTATACAAACTCTTTTTAAGAATAATTTTCTGTTTTAGAAACTAAATTCACACATCTTTTATTTTACACTAGTTTGATTTAGTTTGGAGTTTATTGTTATCTGAAATTTCTAGTTAAATGTTATACATGTGCAACCTGAAATTTCTAGTTAAATGTTATACATGTGCAACAGTTTTTAGCAATCTATATCATATCAACCATATCCCAAAAATATCATGATTTACAACTAGATTTGTTCTTAATTTTATAAAAATCACTCCTTTATAGTTTTATTAGGCAAGATATGAGTATTTGATCATGAATTTAACTTAATAACACAATCAAATACAACATATCAAAGAAGGGTGGGGTTTAGAGGAGATGAACTTGCCTTAAGAAGGATTTGATCTCCGAAAACCGAAAATTAGTGGATTGATCTCGCGACACACCGTTGAGTAAATATGACCGTGTTACCTCTCTCTTGCAAGCTCATGGGATTTATGTCCTGATGCTTATTATGATGTCTTTATGTTCCTGCATTGCTTATCTTTTATGCTTAGTTCGGGATTGATATTTAGTTATCTATAATTTGGGACATATGGTGTATGCATGAGGGTTTCCTTGTTTAGATTATTTTGTTCGACATACTACGTCTCGTGTTATAGATTCCTAGGTATTAATTCCATTAGATACAGAGGAAACGATCTAGGTAGATTATGCTTAATAAATATAGCCTCCACTACATCTAGTACCTCTTTCCATTGGGGACGGATGGATATGTTCTTGCTAAAGCGTTCTGACGCTGTTTTTATTTTTTTCTTTTCTTTTCTTTTTCTTGAATACTATTTTAGGAAATTCTTCCGAAGTGCAAAAAGGCGCAGGCTAGTTTGCAATAGCAAGGATTTTACTTTAGTTAGTAAGTACTCCATAGGGTTACTTTAGCTATCTGTACTCTTGTGAACGGAGCTGAGTTGTACCAGTGCAAGTTGTATCTTTTTGGAGGTAGAGAATCTCCTATGGATATGTATATTTTGATTCAATGTTAGATATCAGTAGTACTTGGATATCTGTATAGAATCTGTTAGATTTTTGTTCTTGTTTAGAACTTCTCATATGTATGATATATGTTCTCCTTTCAGTTCCGAACTGTGTTATTCCTAGATTCTAGTTTAAGAACATTACAAATCATTTTATACCTGTTGTATAACCCTATTTCTAGAAATTGTCATGATATTAAGATCATTTGATTAGCCTTTGGGGTGCCTGTTTGTTGGAAATTTTGTAACAAGAAGAATAGTAAAAAGAATTGTATTTGATTTATTCTCTCTAACTGCTTAGAAAAAGAATGATTACAACTCTCTCAACTCTCGATTACAATTTGAATTCCGGGGTACAAAAGAGAAGAAAATAAATTTAATTTTCTCCTTTGTTTAAAATTGGGTTCTTCATGGTGGCGATGAGATGCTTCCTTCGAGTGCTCGCGTCGAATTTGCTTCTCGTTGACGATCTGAATGTCTCAACTTGCTGGAACAACTGACCTTGTGTAGCTGATAACTCTTGTCGATTCTTGTTTCTCAGAACGAGTAACGAACTCTGATAACAAGAGTTGTTTGAACCGAA
>BQKN01000852.1:311365-336141 GCA_022839385.1 Asparagus kiusianus
GAAAAGCCGTTAAACCACGTAAAAAGTGGTTAAAGATCGTGGGAGAGTGGTTTCAAGCACGATGGAACGTGCTGGTAACTACCTCTTCGGCCGCGGCAGCCTATACTGCCGCGCCAATAGCCGCGGCAGTGTAGACTGCAGCGGCCAAAGGGTAAACACTTGAGCAGTTATCTCGCCCCATGTTCGCTGTGGTGCACTTCTACCCCTATAAATACCCCCCTATACACGAAATAAAAAAGGAGAAGAGCAGATTGGAGCAGAAGAGACTTAAACTTTTGGAGATTTTGAGAAAGAGAGAAATCATTTTCACCCTTTGACTAGTATCATTTGGTGATTCCTAGAGATCTAGCTCAGACTTGATCTTTGGAAGAGTGAATATCTTACATCGATAAGATACTCGCTTCAAATCCATACTTCGATAAACGAAGGAAGGATATCAAAACAACCTTACGATCTTCGAATCGGTGGTCCACGAGCCAAAGCACTCCCGACACAGGCAAAGTCCCACAAAACAGGAGTTGATAAACAATTTCTGTGTTATTTTCTTCAAGAGTTGTAATTTTTCTTATTTTCATTGTAATTTTTCTGTAATCGAAAGAAGATTAATGGAATCTACGATGAAAACAACTTTTGCTGAAAACACGATGGAGCTGCGTTGGGCAGCGGCTGATGAGCTGCGTTCGGCAGCGATGGAGCTGCGTTGGGCAGCGGCTGATGAGCTGCGTTGGGCAGCGGCTGATGAGCTGCGTTGGGCAGCGATTGAGCTGCGTTGGGCAGCGGCTGATGAGCTGCGTTCGGCAGCGATGGAGCTGCGTTGGGCAGCGGCTGATGAGCTGCGTTCGGTAGCGATTGGACAGCGATGGAGCTACGTTTGAGCTGTGCATGTCTTTTCTGTCTTTATATATGGATGACACCAATGACCAACCAAGAAGGTCTTATTCAGGCCATTTGTGATAATTAAGATGTCTCAATAACACTCCATCAACTGCAGGTCACAATCTTCACTAGGATAGCTTGAACATGTGCTTCTCAGCATGACGAATATTTGCCCACAGCTCTTTAGATCTTCCTGCTTTTCTAAAATCATTACACTGCTCATCAGCATCTCTAATAGTTGCTAATATAATTTCGGCCATGTTGTTGTCGTGAGGATCATCTGATTGTAACATTCATCGATCTACCTGGAATTATCTAAATTATGACCTTCCAGAAGTCGTCGGATTGTAACTTTCAACGTTAGTGTTTGATGGGGAGTCAGCTATCTTATTGTAAATTTTAGACAGCCTACAGTGCCTTACTATTGTTGTTTAATATCTGCTAGAGTAATAGCAACAGTGACATGTTAAGCTTGCATATGCACAGAAGAGGGTATACAGCAGGTTCTACCATCTCTGGAGTTCACCCTGGACAACAGCCAGTATGAAAATCAGGGGAATTACAGTTGGTATCAGAGCTCTAGTTCTAGTATTCTTAGGGATCTATTCTATTTTGGTCTGTGGAGCTAGTGTGGAGCTTCCTAGGATTCATGTAAAGAGTCTGCTAGGAATTCCTAGAATGAGTGAGGACGATATATGCTTATATCTCAAAATTTCAAAATTTCTTTTTTATGATAACTATTTTATGTTGATGTAAAGTGTTTGTGTGAATGCTATGTGTTGTGAGCACTTATTATGATATGTTATGTTACATATACATATGTTTACGACCTCATATACTGTGTTAGTTAAGCTCTTCTCTTGATGTTATAAGTATCAGAAAGAGGACATAATCGAGGTAAAACTCGTACCTGGAGAGCTAGGCCAGCAGAGCCTGAGCTACAGCAGGCTCTATAGTACCTGATCGACTTCATGACGCTGTTTGCAGCAAGGTTTTGCAGTACTCGAGGAGCCAGAGGCATATCCGTTTCCTACAGCAGTGCCACTTCCTGGAGTTCTACCACCAGTTGTATCAGTCGTGCCTATTGAAGAGGCAATACCAATGATTATATCATCACCATAATCAGCTGTTGATAGAACCGTAGAGTAGGAGGCTTAGCTCTATGAGAATAAGAAAGATATCAGACACTGAGAACACTATAATTTCAAGGAATATCATATTCATGTGTAGCCTATAAATAGAAGAAATATAAAAATTTCTTAAACATCAACTCAGTACCAAAGTAGAAGTTGGATGTATTCAGCATAGAGGACATCACCAGGGGATAGCACTGGAGGATAGCAATGAATTCAGACTTTCGCCGGAGCAACGAATATCACTTATTTGGGAGAATTTTGTTTGCTTCTTCCACAAGTAGTTAGAGCTAGTCCGATTTAAGCAGGGAGATATACTTATAGTTGATTATGAAATTAAGACTAGCATGGTGATAATGATAAGGGAAAGAGGTCTATTGCAAGATCTAGAGGACCCCAACAGTGGGGTAAGAATTCTTACCACAAGTGACAAGAATAATATAAGAAGAGAACACAAAATGATTCGAGAGCGCCGCAACAGTGCAAGAATCAGGATACATATTACATTCATAATAAGATCGAGCATAGAGTGAAGGATTGTCGCAGTACACTAGCAGAGGAGACCAACATGATAGAGGTCATGGTCAATAGTCTCAGGGTCGCGGTTACGGTCACCAGCGGAGGATAGAGGCACTACCTATTATTCCAAGGATTGAAAGGCCATCAGACCAAATTTACAATATCCAAGAGATTCCTGAGGGACAGATTGTCCTATAGTTTCCACTGTTGACAGCACAACAGTCGCCAGTCACCGGCAGAGTTTATGTAGTCATATCGCGTGATCATGGTACGAGCAGAGTTTTCGTAGTAAATTCTTTTTCAGCTCGATTCTTATTTGATTCAGGAGTTTTGTATTCTTTCATATCCTAATGCCTTCATGGTTAGGCTTCGGATAGTATCACATCCCTTTGATATGCTGTTATCAGTTTCTACTCATCTAGGAGAAAAGTCCCTATTAGAGAGTATATGTAGGAGGTGTATCGTCAGCCTAGATGAGTCCGAGTTCATTATCGATTTGATTGTTTTACCGATGTCAGAGTTTGATGTCATTCTTGGTATGGATTAATTATCATCCTACCATGTGATTCTAGACTGTTTTGCTAAAATAGTCAGATTGCAAGCTTCAGATGAGACTGAGATTATTATTGTTATCGCTCAAGTGAATGAATTTATTGAGGTATTCATTGCGCATATCGAGGAGGTGTTAATAGGGGATCAGGGGGTTGTTTTGTATGAGATTTGAGTCATCTCAGAGTATCAAGATGTCTGTCAGGATATTCCTCAGTTACCTCCAGTTAGAGAGGTTGAGTTCTGCATTGAGTTCCAGCTAGATACAACACTGATTTCCCATACACCCTATTATATGGCACCCACTGAGCTGAGGGAGCTACAGGCTCAGTTGGAAGAACTTTCTTCTTTAGGCTTGCTTTGTCAGAGCTAATCTCCTTGGGGAGCGCTGGTCCTCTTCCTAAAGAAGAAGGATGATAGCATATTATTATGTATAGATTATCGTGAGTTGAACAAAGTCACTATCCGGATTAGATATCCACTACTAGGGATATATGACTTGTTCGAAAATATGCAGGGAGTACAACATTATTTTTTTGAAGATTGATCTTCATTCTGGTTATTTTCAGTTGCGAGTGCGGGAGATGAATATTCCTAGAACTACCTTTCTGACTTGATTTGAGTCTTTCGAGTGTCGTGTCATGCTATTTGGACTGATCAATACACCTGTGATATTTATGAATTTGATGAATCGGGTTTTTTGTCCGTATTTAGACTAATTTGTGATTATTTTTATCAACGACATCCTTAATTATTCAAGATCATAGGCAGAGCACGAGCATCATCATCGATTGGCATTATGGACTTTGCGGGAGCACCTGTTGTACGCTAAGTTCAACAAATGCGAGTTTTGGTTATCAGAGGTTAGATTTTTAGGTCACGTCATTAGCAGAGAGGACATAATAGTATATCCAGCCAATGTTGAGGCTGTACTTGATTGGGAGACGCCAAGAATAGTTACGAAGAGTCGTAGTTTTGGTAGGCTATGATAGAAAGTTCATTCATGACTTTTTAAAGATTGTAATACCGCTTACACACCTTACGAGGGGTATACAGTTTGTTTGAGGACAGAGTGCTAGGAAGCATTTGAGACTTTAAAAGCTAAATTGACTACATCAATAGTATTGATTATTCTGAGCAGTGATGCGACATTTGTTGTCTACACGAACACGTTATTAACGGGTCTAAGAAGTGTTTTGCTACAGACCCAGAGAACTTGTATTTTGCAAAAATTAAGGCACATCGTACCAGATACTCCGTACATCCAGGCAGAACGAAAATATACAAGCAGTGAAGAGATATTTCTAGAGCTTATAGGATTAGTTTGGTAGCCAGTTGTGCTATTCTAGTGTTTTTCACCCGCAAACAGATGTGCAAATGGAGAGAGTGAACTAAGTATTGGAGAAAAATGTTGCGGGCATGTGATAGTGGTTTTTCAGGGCAACTGGGAGGAACATATCCCAATGATTGGACTACAAATAACAAAAACCAACTTTGGCATGACACCGTACAAGGCCTTTATACGGGGACCTTGTAAACTACCTATTTATTAGGCAGAATCGGAGGATAATTTATTGCTTGGACTGAAGCTTGTGAGATAGACTACATAGAAGGTAGCAGAGATTCTAGAGCAAATTCTTGCAGCGCATAGTCATCTAAACAGTTATACAAATTAGAGATGACAACTGTTTAATTTTAAGATTCAAGACTTTGTCTTATTGAATATATCACCGATGAAAAGCAATTTGGTAGACGGGGAAAGCTTACCCCGAGATTTGTTAGTCCATTTAGGATTGTTGAGTGCATAGGAGCCATTTCGTATCGGCTAAACCTTTCAGCATTGATGTTGAGTATACATGACGTTTTCTATGTTTTGATGCTTGAGAAGCATTTACACGATGAGAAGCAGGAGTGAGTATTAGACGCACTAGAGATTGAGTTTCATGATGATTTAAATATGATAGAGATTTATGTTTGTATTCTTGCCAAGGAGGACAAGAAACTTAGAATCAGGATAATACCTTTAGTCAAGGTCCAATGGAATCGGATATGAGCTGAGGAGACTTCTTGTGAGCGCAATGATGATATCTGTCGCGACAAATCACGCCTGTTTGAGCAGATGAATTGATTTAATTATGAATTGTTCATGCTTATGATTTGCTAAATGGTTATAGTTATACTTAATGCTGGAATGGATGGTATTAGCACTTAGCTATTAATCATTTGAAACACACGGTATATATATGAGGGGTTTCTTGTTTGGATTTTTCGCCCGACATACTAGTTTCATTTAGTTAGAGGTTAAGTAAGAGCATTTTCGTTCTAGATTGTTAACTATATATATTGCTATGTTCATATCTGGAGATTAATGGTAAGAGATGTGTATGTAAGGGTTTCCTTGTCTGGATTATCCCATCAACGTACTTTTTTGGTATTATTAATCTCTAAGATGCGATTACAAAATTTAGAGGATGAAATTTTTCTAAGGGGAAGGATGTAAAACCCTAGAATTTTTATAATTTATTTTAAGTTTTTATGAGTTTTATGATGTGTGCTTTACCATTCTATGACAAATGGAAATAGTTAGAATTTATTGGGAGGTTATTTATAGCTTGGGTTACTGTACCGCATGTTTGGGTGAAAAGTTAATTTCTTTATTGATGTATTCATTACAACTTCAGTCGTTACGATGAAAACAAAAAATATAGTCTTTTTATAAGACTCTTACACAATGAAAATGAAAATTATAACTCTTCTCAAACAAACGCAACAGACGTTTATCACCCGCTGCTTGCGTGAGATCTTTGCTTGTGACGGAAACGTTGATATTCGTGGACCACCAAACGATCAGATCGATCTAGAGTTTTGTTGATTCACGAAGGAATCAAGAAACCAAAGTAATTATCTCGGCAACAGCGAGATAACTACTCTTCTTGAGATCATAGCTAGGTACGATCTCAAGGGAAGGAATCGAGAACTGTAGATCTGACGAACTCTTTTTATTTATGCTGAAAAACTCAATCCGATCTCCTCCTCCTCTCTAAAATTCATGCTCCTTCAATCTCCAATTCAGCAGGGCTTCACCGAGGCTCGAGAATTCTAGATCTGTCTAAATGAAGGCCCTAGGGCTGTATTTATAGGCTTCAGGAGCTCTGTTTTTGATTCACTCTTATCTTTAGTTATAATCACTTTACCACATTCTAGGATAGCATTAGATCAATTGGAACAAATCCAGGTGGTTAACGGGTGAAAACGGTTTCGAAACAGCTTTTTAGGCGGACACTCGAAGTGTCTCGGCCATGACCGAGACACTCAGAGTGTCTCTGTTTGTTTTGCCTCTAACTTTCTCATATGACCTCCAAATGAAGTGATTCAAGATGAATTGGAAATCTGACGAAGAGATCTATAACTTTTGTCTTTTGAGTTTCTTCTTATTCAAATTAAAGCATGGCCAAAATTTACATTCTTCTTCAAGACACAAACACTATCTCGGAATTCCAAAGCAGATTGTACTATCATTGGTATTTTGGCTTTATCTCTCTTATTCGATCTCAGAATAAGTTGATCCAAGATGAGTTGGAAATATAACGAGGAGATCTACAACCTTTATCTTTTGACCTTCTTCAGATTCAAAGCGAGACTATCTCTACCAGGGCCGAGACAGTCCAACTGTCTTGTCCTTGACCGAGACAGTGCAAGTGTCTCTCTGCTGTTTTACCACTAACTCTCTCATAAAACCTTGGAATTAGTTTATCCAATATGAGTTGGAAAGATAATAAGGAGATATACAACTTTTATCTTTTGAGCTTCTTCAGATTCAAAGCGAGACACTCTCTACCAGGGCAGAGACAGTCCAACTGTCTCGGCCTTGGCCGAGATAGTGCAAGTGTCTATCCGTTGTTTTGCCTCTAACTCTCTAATCCGACCTCAGAATGAAGTTATCCATGATGCATTGGAAATATAGAGGATAAATCTATAACTTTTATCTTTTGAGCTTCTTCATATTCAAAGCGAGACAATCTCTACCAGGGCCTAGACAGTCCAACCCTGGCCGAGATAGTCTCGACCCTGGCTGAGACACTGACCTTATTTTGATTCTAACTTTCTCATACGATCTCAGAATGAAGTGATCCAAGGTACATTAGAAATCTTGCAAAATGATCTATAATCTTCCATTGGCGAGACATCCATGGGATGAGCGAGACACGAGTGATGCTTCATCCTTTGCGGTCAAAATGTCACGCCCGGTCGAGTTGTTTCATCATCATTTGACCGTCTGTTGACTTGTACGCCTGG
This sequence comes from Asparagus kiusianus, assembly GCA_022839385.1. NCBI lineage: Eukaryota > Viridiplantae > Streptophyta > Magnoliopsida > Asparagales > Asparagaceae > Asparagus > Asparagus kiusianus. Next base: position 318,739 of record BQKN01000852.1, read on the forward strand.
TCAACTTGCTTCATGCATTTGTTGACATCAAATAATTCTCCTTAACTTGGATAATAACATTCATCGTTTTCTCTCCGTCTCGAGTTGCGTGCGATAACCTATAGGTAATTTTTGACACCTACACTGCAAGGCTACCACCGTATAATAGTTTGAACTATTTTTAGTGATCAAACGAGTCTTGGGATGGCATCATCGATCTTAGAATATGATTTTTTATGCTACGAACCTAGTTTGGTTCGATTTGGACGTTGTTTGCAGTTTCGGTCTCGGTGTCGCGAGACAGCTCGAAACCTACAATATTTTATTTTTAATATTTTATCTATAACTTGGATGGATGTGCTATCAGTGCCATCATTCTTAGAAGTTGAGATCGTACTGGGGGTAAATCGGAGATTTATTCTAACATCGGAGAAAATCAGCTTAACTACGAGCTGGTATAATACCCGGATGAATAACTGTATTTAACCTGTTTTGACTTAGTCAACTTTTAATGTGAGCCTTTGGATGAGAGTTTGATTAATGGAGTATTAATCTCAGCCCTTGATTTTTATTTATAAGAGAGCCTTTGTAAGAGAGAGGATGCATTTTCTTCTTGAACGTTCTCTCTCCTCAAAACTTCTTCTTCCTCCTCTCAAGCTCAAGAACCCATGGCCATGGTGAACTGAAATTGTTAGAGGAAAATTTTGTGGAAACTTCATGAACGGAAAAGGTTAGCATCAAGCTGATCTACAACTCTTGTGAAGGTCAGTCCGCTAATTTTCGGTTTTCGGTGATCAAATCATTCTCAAGGCAAGTTCATCTCCTCTAAATCCCACCCTTCTTTGATATGTTGTATTTGATTGTGTTATTAAGTTGAGTTCATGATCAAATACTCATATCTTGCCTAATAAAACTATAAAGGAGGAATTTTTATGTAATCAAGAACAAATCTAGTTGTAAATCGTGATGTTTTTGGGATATGGTTGATATGATATAGATTGCAGAAAACTACTGCACATGTATACTGTTTAACTAGATATTTGAGATAAAAAATAAACTCCAAACTAGTACAAAATGAAAGATGTGTGAATTTAGTTTCTAAAACAGAAAACCAATCTTAAAAAGAGTTGGTATAGAAAAAGATATACTCAATTTACTAATGACATGTTCTGTAGAAAACTGTTGCACGTGTATAAACTTCAACTGAAAACCGAGTATAGAAAGTAAACTCCAAAATAAACTAAACCAGTTCCAAATGAAATCTGTATGTCTGGTTTCCAAAACAGAAAACTATTCTAAAAAATATTTTGTATAGAGAAAGATATACTCAATTTACTAATGATATGTTCTGCAGAAAACTACTGCACGTGTATAAAATTCAACTGAAAACTGGATATAGAAAATATACTCTAAATTAAACCAAACCAATACCAAATGAAAGTTGTGTGAGTCTAGTATCCAAAAAAGAAAACTATTCTAAAAAATAATTTGTCTAGAGAAAGATATACTCAATTTATTAATGATATGTCCTACAAAAAACTGTAGATATACTGATTTAAAATAATTGATATGTTACGTGAATGTTTATTTAAGGTTCGCTCTTTAGTATTTAACACACGACTTCTACGACACATATATACATATGTGGATGTAAGTACATTACACGAGATCCTTACATGGTGCATGTGTTTAGCTATAGAGCTCTCGTAGCTTAATTTCGATATTTGTGCGATACGTGGGAGCACGTATCATCGGGGAATTTGATGAACTACGGGCGGCTTGATCCATTAAAGAGAGAGTATGTAGGCAACCACATTGGTACAACCGGATTTTTAAATGATGATCATCTATTTTATTATGGGCACTATAAGTCTGATATATGTTGGTATGAGCTTATCTATGATAACACGAGTATATTGCCTGAGTTAGGCCTATTAGCCACTCAACATATTGTTGCCTGAGATAAACTATGAGAGTTACTTAACAAATTGTTGCCTGAGGTAGACCTACGAGTCACTCAGCAGATTGTTGCCTGAGTTGAGATTATATATCACTCAGCAGATTGTTGCCTGCGTTAGGCCTGTGAGCCACCTAGTAGTAATATGAGTTGAACAATGAGTTATTCTAATAGAAATTTATGTTTGGTTGTGAACCACTTAGTCACCTTTATGAGATAGGTCGTCGAAGGCCTATACTCCTTAACCTATACCGTTATAGGATGGGTTTCACGTTAATGCTCTCTAGGAAGTTGTATTTCTTGTGTTGTTACAAGAAACTTATTGTAAATTCATGATTTGTTGAGGTCGTTCACGACCATTTGAATGAACTTCGGACGACTTGATCCCTTGGGAAAGATGGTAAGTAGGCAACCACATTGGTGCAGCTGGTTTTAAAGCTTGTACGAGTTTTGATTGAGATATTCTTACCGACGTGTAACGTCGTTGTTTTAAACCTAATTCAGGTAGACCTTTAGGAGCACAAAGAGGCACATGCTAGCTTGTAGCAGCAGATCTTACTTCCAAAAGTAATTGAGACACACTGTTGAGTATATATGACCGAGTTACCTTGCTCTTGCGAGAACATGAGATTTATGTGCTGATGCTTATTATGATGTCTTTATGTTCCTTTATTGCTTATCTTTTATGCTTAGTTCAGGATTAATATTTAGTTATCTAAAATTTAGGACATATGGTATATGCATGAGGGTTTACTTGTTTGGATTATTTCGTTACGTACTACATACGTCTCGTGTTGTAGATTCCTAGGTATTAATTCTGTTAGATACAGGAAAAATGATTTAGGTAGACTATGCTTAATAAATATAGCCTCCACTACATCTAGTATCCCTTTCCATTGGGGACGGATGGAGATGTTCTTGCTAAAGCGTTCTGACGCTGTTGTTATTATTTTTTTTCTTTTCTTTTCTTTTTCTTGAATGCTATTTCAAGAAATTCTTCCGAAGTGCAAAGAGGCGCAGGCTAGTTTGCAGCAGCAATGATTTCATTTTTGTTAGTAAGTACTCCACAGGGTTACTTTAGTTGTCTGTATTCTTGTGATCGGAGCCGGGTCGTACCCGTGCAAGTTGTATCTTTTTGGAGGTAGAGAACCTCCTATGGATATGTATATTTTGATATAGTGTTAGATATTAGTAGTACTTGGATATCTGTATAGAATCTGTTAGATTTCTGTTCTTGTTCAGAACCTCTCATATGTATGATATATGTTCACCTTTCAGTGTTGAACTGTGTTATTCCTAAATTCCAGTTTGTGAACATTACAAATCATTTTATACCTGTTGTATATCTCCATTTCTGGAAATTGTCATGATATTAAGATCATTCGGTTAGCCTTTGGGGTGCCTTACTATTGTTGTTTGATATTTGCTAGAGTAATAGCAACAGTGACATGTTAAGCTTGCATATGCACAGAGGAGGGTGTACAACAAGTTCTAACATCTCTAGGGTTCACCCTGGACTGCAGCCAGTGTGAAAGTCAGGGGCGTTACACTTGCACACATAAGTTGTTGAATATTATACTTGCTAGGATATAATTGTTAATAAGTTTTTAATTTGGTACTAATATCGGATTAGATTAACAAATTACCCTATTCACCTCCCTCTAGGATAATTTCATGAACCGGGCCGGGTTGTCTGGCCAACGGTCACGAATGTGATCATTGTGACCGGGCCGGGCCCGAGCTGCCCGGCCAACGGTCACGAATGTGACCGTTTGACACCCCGTGCAGGGCCGTTCTGGCCCGGCCTGTTTCCCCCACCGAATCCGGGCCCGTTGCATCAAGACATGCTTTTTAAGTAAAGATAATATCTAACTTTTACTTATCTAAGGCTGTCTGAATCAATGTAAATATGGCGCTCCTCATCAACAATGTAATCAACTAATTGCACTGACATCTGTTCATGAGACCTAAAACAAGAACAGGGAAACATGAGGTAATTCACTCCAACATAAAATCTGGTGAACGATATAAGAAATACTGCAGCAACCTCCATCTTGCTAAACATGATGAGATTGAATTGAGTAAGTAATTAATGCACTGACAAAAACCAAATATAACAGACAAAAACTACACACTTGCCCTCAACAGTATTGAAGAGTTCACGACATCTCCTCAAATTTGATAAAAGCTTGAAAAGTTATCTCCTTCTCCACTAGAATAGTGTGCTCAAAAGAAACGTGTAAAAATGTAAATAGGCTACTATATATTTTGGCCCAGTAACAACCTTTGGTAGAAACTCATGCTCAAACGTGTGACTGTAAGGTCCATGACTACATCATGCAATAGACCTACAAGCAGAGAGAAAAAAACAAATCAGTACACCAGTCCAGATAAATGTGACCGCGAAAGTAATGTTATACCAGCAAATTAAATGGTTAATATCAAGCTCTGAGCCCTACGGAAATGAATATACACGAATGAAATTCACAAGATCATGCAAGTGAAACTAATATAAGCAAGAAACACTAAACTTAGCAAACTTGATAGCTTGAAGAAAACGAACAGTCTGTCCAGAAATCCAGTATGCACCCGACGAATGTTCAAAAAGGGTATCAGGGTACGTACTGCTCCATGATAGACCATGTACGCAAGACCTGAATATATGCAATATCTTTGCCTAGTGCTGAATGTTACTTAGGTGCTTTCAAATTGATGGCGTTTCAAAGCTGGCCAGTTCCTGCCGGTTATCGTCAAATATTCATCGGTGCTCTGCTAAATATGGCACAAGCTTACGATGAAAGAAAGACATTATAAAGTCTCCCATGGATAGGTAAGTAATCGCAAAACATATTTTGTTTTGACTTTTCGGCTTATGTTATGCCTCAAATCTGAATGAAACGACATGTAACAGATGTAACTATGGTAAACTCGCATCCCTCTTGAAGGGCCAACCTGCTAATGTACACGGTACCAAGGCTTGTTACACCAAGAAGGCAGGTTTTCCTGAATGTCAATTAACCTTCTAGTGCATATGACAAACCTCTAGTTTACTTGCTTGCAAGAAATTATGTACTGAAAAAACAAAGTTTTCTTTTTAACCCCCCCTTCAAAAAAAACATAGTTTAGCGAAAAACACTATCCGGTGATGAAGATGACTTGCATGGGTTGCGTAACATCGACATACATCTTCATGCAGTCATACATCCTCTTGTAATAAATTGAAGTCAAAGCCTCTATATGAGTTGTTGATGGCTCTAGGTGGACTTTTTATCTACGATAACAGTGAAAGGGATCAACCTAGAAGGCTAGAACCTTTCAGAGATGCGTGTCAAAAAACAGCCACGCTAAGCTAACACATCAATTGGAGACATAAACCATGTCCTTTAGCCATCGTCAAAGTTATAACTTTTTTAATCATGCTCTTACGTTTCTTCTTTCTTTATAAGCGATAACTACTTGTATAAAGCAGGTACTTCATTTTCATGCGAATATATACCAAGAAAATGGAGGGCATATGAGGAAAAATATTCACATAGAACAAGAACTCTACGTTTCTTCTTTCGATGAATATATAGTTAATCATTCAAATCGAGGACAATTGAAAGAATCAGAATAATTAAAAAGAGACAAAGGGCGAAACATCGGAACTATATTATCGATGTCCCACCTGTTTTTTAAAAAGTAGGACATGACTATCCATCTCTGGAATCAAGAAGCTCTTTTCCGATATAACATGGTACTAGAACATTAATTTTACGTCGCAGATGATCCGCGTGGTCATTTAAGATGAGGAATGTGTCTCCCATTCACGTAATCCTCTGATGCAGCAGAGAAAAGAGTGCACATGCAATTTACTGAAAAGCAAAATACACATCAAATAATGGGGCCAACTGGCAAAGGTGCTTTTGTATTTATATAGCTTAGTCCATAAGTATACTTGAAAAAGCATCTTCCATGGAAAGTTTTCTATTCTTAAAGGGCGCCATTTGATAAAGAAACCCAGGGGAAGCACATACTCAACATGATATCTTTAGAATTTTCACCTGGAAGAGAGTGACCCCGGAGGAGCACATGCATGGAATGGTAAAAGAAGATGATAGTATTTTCAAGAATAAGCTAGAAAAAAAAAGGTTAAATAATGATAAAGCAACTGTTTGATAGAGAGGGTTATGCTTTCCACATGCAAGTCAGATCTATTCGAACGTTGCCGACGGCAATATCTTCCTCCTTTGAGGTTACTCCGCTGGATTCCTGTTTGAGACAGAGAATTGATACCGAAGGATCGAGCAGCTATATATATATATATGCTGCTCCTGAAGTGCTCTACTTAATTTGTCCCTTGGAACGTACGGCACACTCAATATTACAGAACTGACACAGAACAAAAGTATTATAAGGTTCAAATTCGCTTCCTCAAAATGTAAGTAGAATAACGCATTCGTCATCAGTATTTGAAAGAGAGGTTTCAGAAAATGTAAAAATCATTTAGATAAATTAAGGTCAGGGGACTGCTCGTGCACGCAGCAATATTAGAGGAATTAAGCTGGTCAAGCTCGAGATGAAACAAAATATGCACTACCTTCGCTCGATCAGTACAGCAAAGAAATGCGTTTAAAATAAAAATCCATATATCTAACTGTTGTTTTATAATATCACTTCTTCAAGCAGGTTGTGACGACAGGGTTTAAGAAGGAAGAGATGCGAAGATTTACGTGATATAATTCACTCCTACGTACGAATTCGTCGGGCCGGGTATATCTCTAGATTCTTCCGATCATATATACTGGACAGCACAGCATCTCGAATATGTCCGAACGCCTGATTCTCGATCGTCCAATATTGAGAGGATCGAGAACCTCGATTGGACCTCAAATTGCTATTTCTGGCCATGATTGAGGTTATCGAGTCTTGAGAACAGATAGTAAAGGAAAATTGGAACAATTGAAGGAAGAATTGAGTGAGGAAGAAGAACAGGATTCAGGTTTTAGGAGAAGAAAAGATTCTCATTCATAAACCTTTTGATCTTTACAATCTTCTCTTTATACAACTTCCAGCTGAGAACTCAGCTTGTGCACGTGCACGTACAGTGTTTGTGCAAACCATCTAACAGACTAACTGTATTCAAGTAAAACCTAACTAACTAATCCATTTATTACACATAAGTCCTGGAACTAAGCAACTCATGTCCAATAGCCTTGGTCTTTTGCACATCAGCCCCGTATCAGCTCAAAGTTTTACATATCAGTCCATCTTTGCTCAATCTTTAGCTTCAACTCCTGCAATCCAATCTTCAGCCCTGATAGACATTTCCTTGGTTTCCCAGCTCTTGTCTTCAGCATCACAGCTCCCATCTCCAGCCTCTAGTGAATGGTTCATTTCCTGTTGAATTTCCTGTATTCCAGCAGCACCTGACAAATCCCTCCCACTTAAATTGGACCTTGCCTCAAGGTCAAAAGAAGGAAATTTCTTAACTAAGTCCCAATATGGTTCCCAGGTGGAGTCCAAAGAACTACGTTGCCTCCATTTAATGAGAACTTCAGATACCAAACTGTTTCCTTTGACAATTGACCTCCTATCCAAAATTGCTTCAGGTTCATCAACAATTTCTGCTACGTAATTGGGAATATCAACCTGGACAACAACATTAGTTCCAATCCTTTTCTTCAATTATGACACATGAAAAACTGGATGAATTTTTGCCTGATCAGGTAAATCCAGTTTATAGGCTACTTCACCAATTTTCTCTAGGATTTGGTATGGTCCATAAAACTTTGGAGAGAGCTTGTGGGTTTTGTATGAAGACACACTAACTTGTTTGTATGGTTGTAGCTTAAGGAAAACCCACCTCAAAACTTCTGTAACTTCTATGTTTGTCAGCATATCTTTTCATTTGTTCAGCTGCATTCTTCAAACTATCTTTAATGAACTGTAAGGCTATATCTCTTGAGAAAAGGACTTCATCCACTACCTCAACCCTGCAGCTCTTAGGGACATATGAAAGCAAGGAAGGAGGAGGCCTACCATATACTACTTCAAAAGGAGTAGAGTGTGTAGAGATTTTCCATGTAGTATTATACCAAAATTCAGCCAATGTTAACCACTTACTCCATTCTTTGGGTTTGTGAGAACAAAAACATCTCAAGTAGCTCTCCAGATTTTTGTTAGTGACCTCAGTCTGTCCATCAGTTTGTGGGTGATATGCTGTACTAAATTTCAGATGGCTTCCTTGTAATTTAAATAATTCTCTCCAAAACAGACTTGTAAACAGGGAATCTCTATCACTGACAATAGATTTTGGCATCCCATGCAACTTGAATACTCCTTCAAAGAAGACCTGAGCAACTATCTGAGCAGTGTAGGGATGTGAAAGAGGAAAGAAATGGGCATATTTGGATAGCCTGTCAACTACTACAAAGATAACAGTTTTGTCCCCACTTTTTGGAAGATGGGTAACAAAATCCATGGATATATCTTCCCAAACATAATTTGGAATGGGAAGTGGCTGTAGAAGTCCTGGAGAGGCTACATTTTCTCCCTTAGCTCTTTGACAAACATCACAAGCTTGTACATATCTCTGAACATCTTTCTTCATTCCCTTCCAATAGAAAGATCTCCTCAATCTGTGCAAAGTCCTGACAATTCCAGAATGACCTGCTATAGGGCTGTCATGATGCTCCTTAAGCAAGGATGTTTTAATATTTTGAGCTGTAGGACTAATCAGAAATTTCCCTTTATAATAATACATCCCTTCCTTCTTATGATATTTGTTATCCTCCAATTGTCCCTTGTATAATTTGGTGTCAAGCTCTGCAAAATACTCATCTGTGGAGTACATATACTTGATTTCTTCCAACCAATCATTGTTGAGGGTGGTAATGGCTGAGGCTTCAACTTCCTGAGGTAAGATATCTTCCTCAGTTTCCTGGACTCTTGACAACCCATCTACTGCTTTATTTAGTCTGCCTGGCTTATACTCTACCCTGTAGTCATAACCATGGAGCTTAGCAAGCCATTTATTCTGGATTCCAGTGTGAATTCTCTGCTCAAGTAGATACTTGAGACTTTGATGGTCAGTCCTAATCACAAAACTCCTTCCCAATAGGTACTGTTGACATCTCTTTGTAGAAAGGATGAGGGCTAAAAGCTCCTTCTCATAGGTTGACAGTGTCATGTTCCTACCCTTCAATGCAGAGCTAAAATAGGAAATAGGTCTCTCATTTTGCATCAATACTGCACCAACCCCTGAACCAGAAGCATCACACTCAATAATAAAAGTTAGATTAAAATCTGGCATTGCTAAGACTGGTGGGTGAGTTAAAGAATCCTTTAAGGCTTCAAAGGCTTTCTCAGCAATTTCCCCCCAACCAAAGGCTCCTTTCTTCAACAACTGTGTTAAGGGCTGAGATATAAATCCAAAAATCTTGATGAATTTTCTGTAGTACCCTGCTAATCCTAGGAAACCTCTCAACCCTTTCAGTGTTTTAGGTCTTGGCCAGTCAACAATAGCTTCAATTTTCTTTGGATCCACACCAACTCCATCCTGAGACACAAGATGACCCAGATATTCCACTTGTGTTTGTCCAAAGCTGCATTTAGATATTTTGGCTACTAGTTTATGATTCCTCATTATCTGGAATACCTGCCTTAGATGAGACAAATGATCATGCCACCCTTTACTGTAAACCAATATGTCATCAAAGAAAACCAAAATAAACTTCCTGAGTAGGTCTTTAAAAATGATATTCATAAGAGCTTGAAAAGTTGAAGAAGCATTAGTGAGTCCAAAGGGCATTACCAAAAATTCATAGTGGTCACTGTGTGTTCTAAAGGCAGTTTTAGGAATATCTGGTTCATACATACTTATTTGATGATAACCAGATTTTAGGTCCAGTTTAGTAAAATATTTTGTGTCATGTAGCTCATCTAATAGCTCATCTATAACAGGGATAGGGAATTTATCTTTGACTGTGGACTGGTTCAAAGATCTATAATCAATGCACGTTCTCCAACTCCCATCAGATTTTTTTACCATAACTACAGGTGAAGAAAAGGAGCTATTGCTAGGCCTGATAATTCCTTTCTTAAGCATTTCCTCCACTTGTTTTTCAATTTCATCTTTCAGGAAATGTGCATGTCTGTATGGCCTGATGCAAATGGGTTTGGTTCCAGCTTCCAGTGGAATCTTGTGATCAATATTTCTACTTGGAGGAAGATGGGGCAACTCCTGAAAGACAATTTGAAATTCTTTTACCAAGTTTAACAGGTCTGTAGGTAGTTCTTCAGGTATTTCCTCTGCTGTGCATGTTTTGAGGTCCAAACTACATAATTGGATTAAAAATCCCTGTTTTTGTTCTCTGAATGCCTTAGAAATAGCCTTGCTATCAACCAGCTGCAATTCTTCTGGAAGTACCACCTGTAGAGTTCTTTTAGCTCCATCACTTAAAAATGTGACCTGCAGCTTCTTAAAATTTAAAGTAATATCTTCAAGGGTCTTCATCCAATCAGCTCTTAACACAATCTGGCTACCTCCCATGGGCATTACTAGCAAATCAACCTGAATTTTACCCCTTGACATTCTAGGGATACTTCTTGGCAAACTCCACCACCTTTAATTAATTCTCCACTAGCAACCAGGACATCAAAACTATTAGATTCAGTGACTACTATCCCCAATTTCTTTACCAGCTTAGAATTTATAAAGTTGTGGGTTGATCCAGAGTCTATTAGGATGCTAACAGCCTGATCTTGTAGTAGCCCACAACCCTGATAGTATGGGAGGCATTCACACCACTGAGTGCTTGAACTGAAATAGAAGGTGCTCCCTTCACCAAACTCTCAGCGAGCTCTATGGTTATGTCCCCCTCTTCTTCTTCACCATTCTCAGATTCATTCTCCTCTGAATTCCCTTTTAAAATGCCTTCTAAAAGAAACATTTGCTTTCCCTTGCACTGATGACCTCTAAACCACTTTTCATCACAGGTAAAACATAAGTTCTGGCTTCTTCTTCTTTGTATATCTTCAGGAGTTAGTCTCTTGAATTGGGAAAGAGGTTTGGGGTTTTCTCTCACAGAAGGATAAGGTGATGAATTAGCTGGTAACACTCCTGTATTTGAAGTATTCCAATTGCCCTTAGATTTTCTTTCATTTTTGATTCTATCCTCAAACAGTTTGGCTAAGGACATTGCTTCTTTTAATGAGGAGGGTCTGGAGGCTGTGACTTCATACCTCAGTTCTTCTTTAAGTCCCCCTATGAGTTTTTCCAAGATATGTCTCCTAGAAGGTTGATCATCTAATAAGCTCAAAGTTTGCTCAAACCTTCCCAGATAATCTCGTACTGTACTAGTCTGTTTCAGGGTTGAAAAAGCATCATAGGGTCTTGATAGTTCACTTGGCCCAAATCTGGTAACAATTTCTTCTTTAAAAATTTCCCATTGACAGAATTCTTCAAGATTTCTAGCCAGCCATCTATACCATTGCAATGCTTCTTCTCTCAAGTAGAAGGAACAGACCTTAACTCATTCATCACTCTTGATGTCATAATACTCAAATATTTGTTCAATTTGCTCTAACCAAGCTATGACATTTTCATTTCCAGAAAAAGAAGGGAAATCTAAACGGAGTGATTTGGGTTGAACCAACTTTTGATTACTGAAGAAAGAATTCTTATGAGAAACATTACCAAGATTGTAGACTGGTTGCTGTTCTCCATTGGAATCCACCCCTCTAGTTGGTTGAAAAGCTCTTGGTGTCCGTTCTGGATCTTGTCTGTTCATTCCTCTGAGGCCTGGACCCAAAAGACTTGTATCATTCCTTGGTTCTGAGCCTGACAATCTCCGCTCATCTCTAGCTCCTGATCTTGGAATTTCTTGACCTTGCTCCTTTGATTGCTTGAGTTCTTGGACAAGATTTTGGAACTGAGAGGTTAATTGAGTAGTAAGTTGAGAAGATAACTCCTTCATTCTTGCAGATAGCTGGCGAGTAAAGAAACCTTGCTGAACAATAGCTTCCTCAACTTTAACCAGCCTCTCTTCTGGAGTTGCTTCTTCCTGAGCCACTTCCTTAGGATCGGCCATGGCGTCGTCAGCAGCAGCTTCAGATTCCAGCATAATTTGCTCTGATACCAATTGTTAGGTACCTAAGCAACTTGGGGAACCCACCCTTAAAAGCTAGCTGCTAAGGGGGAAGAACCAAGCTACTTAAATACCCCCATCAAGTTTCCCATTTTACTCGATGTGGGACTTTAGGCAGCCCATACTACCCAAGTCCCTAACATAGCACCGCCCCTGAGAGTCGACGTCCCGGCGGCTGCACTCTATGATGCTTCACTCGGTGTTGCTTCACTCGGCCTTTCCGGTCAGCCCCTCCGCCGGTCAGCCCCTCCACAGGTAGCCCTTTTCGTGACGCCGACAACCAGCTCTGATACCAATTGAGAGGATCAAGAACCTCGATTGGACCTCAAATTGCTATTTCTAGCCATGATTGAGGTTATCGAGTCTTGAGAACAGATAGTAAAGGAAAATTGGAAAAATTGAAGGAAGAATTGAGTGAGGAAGAAGAACAGGATTCAGGTTTTAGGAGAAGAAAAGATTCTCATTCATAAACCTTTTAATCTTTACAATCTTCTCTTTATACAACTTCCAGCTGAGAACTCAGCTTGTGCACGTGCACGTACAGTGTTTGTGCAAACCATCTAACAGACTAACTGTATTCAAGTAACAACTAACTAACTAATCCATTTATTACACATAAGTCCTGGAACTAAGCAACTCATGTCTAATAGCCTTGGTCTTTTGCACATCAGCCCCGTATCAGCTCAAAGTTTTACATATCAGTCCATCTTTGCTCAATCTTTAGCTTCAACTCCTGCAATCCAATCTTCAGCCCTGATAGACATTTCCTTGGTTTCCCAGCTCTTGTCTTCAGCATCACAGCTCTCATCTTCAGCATCACAGCTCCCATCTCCAGCCTCTAGTGAATGGTTCATTTCCTGTTGAATTTCCTGTATTCCAGCAGCACCTGACAAATATTTCTTCCATGTTCTAGATCTCTTCGTAGCTAGCTAGGGAAAGAGATCGCCAGCTCTAGGATTTGTAGGGGGCTGTGTATTTAGTACGGTTTTTGTAGATATTTGCAAGATTTCACTTGCCAAAGTGCGCCCCACATATGAATTTGACAGAACAAAAACCTTGCAGCTCCAGTTTGTGATTGGAGCTCCGATTGAACGTCAACATTCTAAGGCAATGTTGTTAGTTTGGGTGTAGACCAAACTCACCTCCGCAGGCGAGCTTTGGGGGACGATCGTCAGGCGAGCTTGAGGAAACCAACAGGCGAGAAGCTTCAGGCGAAGTTGGACGAGCTCGAGTAGGCGAGGTCGAGTTGGCGAACTACAGGCGGGCTCGCGACAAGTTGCAGGTGAGATTGAAGATCTTCTTGCAGGCGAGCTCGAGCTCCTCGCAGGCGAGATTGTTGACAGGCGACAACAGCCTGTCGCCAGCTATCCTAGGGTTTCCCTATAAAAAGGAAACCCTGTGCCCTAGCCCCATGCTTTTTCTCCTCTCTCTCTCTCTCTCTCTCTCTCTCTCGCATGTTCGGTTCCTGGCGGCGGCGAGCTTCAGCCCCTCTCTCTCTTTCATTTTTGCGGCGTCAATTTCTCTCTCCCTCTCTCTGCCCCTTTTTTGTTCTCAGAGATTTGAGAAAAGAGGGTTTTGACTTGAGAAGTGGGTTTATTAAAGGAGAGGGAATTTATTATGGGGAATATTCTCTATTAAATAGGGGTATTTTGAGAGAGAGATTAATACTGTAGCTACATTATTAATTAGTATTTATTAAGAGATCTTAAGTTTGAGATCTGTTCTTATTTTGTAATTTCTTGTTGGTTAATAAGAAATTTATTATGTGGCTCCCGAGGACGTAGGCAGTTGTCGGACCTCATTAAATCTTGGTGTATTTTAACTATACTACGTTTCTGCTATCTTAAGGGTTTCGATGTAAATTCTCAACAACTAGTATTAGAGCGTGAAATGGTCTAGAGGAAGTCAGATTCAAGTGGGAGTCATGGCCGCAGATGAAGAAAAAATAAGACTTGAGAAGTTTGATGGAACATATTTTGAATTCTGGAAAATGTAGATAGAGGATTATCTGTATCAGAAAAATCTGTATCAACCACTATCAGGGAAGAAGCCGGATTCTATGAAGGTAGATGATTGGAACCTTCTAGACAGACAAGCCCTCGGAGTTATCAGATTAACGTTGACTCAAAATGTTGTGTTCAATATAGCTAAGGAAAAGACCACGGCGGGCCTTATGGTAGCACTCTCAAATATGTATGAGAAGCCATCAGCCACGAACAAAGTTCATTTGATGCGACGGTTATTCAATCTGAGAATGGCGAAAGACACGTCAGTAGCACAACACCTCAATGAACTCAACACGGTCACAACCCAATTGAATTCAGTTGAAATTGAGTTTGATGAGGAAGTTCGGGCATTGATACTTTTGTCTTCCCTACCAGAGAGTTGGAATGCTACAGTCACAGCTGTGAGTAGCTCGTCGGGAAGCACTAAATTAAAGTTCGACGACGTTCGTGATCTGGTTCTCAGTGAGGAGATCCAACGGAGAGAGTCGGATGAAGCTACAACCTCTTCAGTGCATACAGAGTCAAGAGGTAGAAATTCAACCAGAGGGAACGGATGAGGCAAATCAAACTATAGAGATAGATCAAAGGACAGGAGGTCCAAGTCAAGGAATCCAAGCAACAAATCGAAGGCTATCGAGTGTTGGAATTGTGGAAAAACCGGGCATTACAAGAATTAGTGCAAGAGTGCACAGAAGGAGAAGGAGGCGAAAGCAGAGATGAATGTCACTTCCACTTAAGGAGGAGACGACGCATTGATATGCTCTTTGGAGAGCAAGGAGGAATCTTGGGTGTTAGATTCAGGAGCGTCGTTTCATGCTACGTCTCAGAAATAATTCTTTAAGAAGTATGTTCCCAAAATTCTTAGATATGTATACCTTGGTGATGATCAACCGTGTGCTATTGTGGGTAAAGGTGCGGTAAAAATTAAGTTGAACGGGTCAGTATGGGAGCTGAAGGATGTAAGGCATATTCCCGACCTGAGAAAGAAGTTAATATTCGTAGGCCAGTTGGCTGGCGAAGGATACACTACGACCTTCCATGGAGATGATTGGAAGATCTCAAAAGTCGCAATGACGATTGCCCGAGGTAAGAAGACCGGTACCCTATATATGACAGCAGGTACACGTTGTTTGATCTCAGTTGTAGCAGACAATGAGACTTCAAAGCTGTGGCACCAGAGACTCGGTCATATGAGTGAGAAGGGAATGAAGATCATGCACACAAAGGGAAAACTCCCAGGTCTAGAATCAGTTGATTTAGATATGTGTGAAGAATGCATACTTGGAAAGTAGAAGAGTGTTAGCTTTCAGACAAGTGGCAAAACTCCCTGGAAGGAGAAGCTAGAACTCATACACTCAGATGTTTGGGGACCAATCACCACCGCGTCCATTAGTAAAAAACACTACTTCGTGACTTTTATCGATGATCACTCTCGGAAAGTGTGGGTCTACTTTCTGAAGCATAAGTCAGAAGTGTTTGAAGCTTTCAGGAGATGAAAAGCTATGGTCGAGAATGAGACCGGTCTGAGAATAAAGAAGCTCAGGACCGATAATGGCGATGAGT
This sequence comes from Asparagus kiusianus, assembly GCA_022839385.1. Lineage (NCBI taxonomy): Eukaryota > Viridiplantae > Streptophyta > Magnoliopsida > Asparagales > Asparagaceae > Asparagus > Asparagus kiusianus. The sequence goes on from BQKN01000852.1 coordinate 334,374, forward strand.
ATGAAGACACCAGATTTAAAAAGTTCTACTATGAGTACGGGATCAGAATGGAGAGAACCGTGCTCGGCACGCCTCAGCAAAATGGTGTAGCTGAGCGGATGAACCGAACGTTGACAGAGAGAGCCAGAAGTATTCGGGTAGAATCAGGCCTACCGAAGCAGTTTAAGGTAGAAGCGGTCAACACAACATCTTACTTGATCAACCGAGGTCCATCGGTTCCATTGGAGCACAGAATACCAGAGGAGGTATGATGCGGAAAGGAGGTAAAACTCTCACATCTCAATGTTTTTGGTTGTGTATCTTACGTGCATATTAGTGATCAAGGTAGGAATAAACTTGATCCCAAGTCAAAGAAATGCACTTTCATCGGCTATGGTGAAGATGAGTTCAGCTATCGCATTTGGGACAACGAAAACAAGAAAGTGATCAGGAACAGAGATGTGATATTCAACGAGAATGAGATGTACAAGGACATGCACAATACAGATGACTCAGAGAGCGAGTCAATATTTATAGATGCAGATGATGTCCCGAGTAACCTCTCGAAAGAACCCAATGCAGAAGGTCCTCAGCCAGAAGAACCTGTTGGACAAGATGGTGCGCAAGAGCCCGACGCACCAGCTCTAATTTTGAGGAGATCTTCACGGCCTCCTGTGCCCAACAGGAGATACATGAACTATCTGTTGTTGACAGATAGAAGGGAGCCTGAAAGCTATGATGAAACTTATCACGGTGGAGATGCGAGCAAGTGGGAGCTTGCCATGAAAGATGAGATGAAGTCTCTCATCTCAAACCAGACGTGGGAACTAGCTGAGTTACCCACGGGTAAGAAGGCATTCCACAACAAATGGGTGTACCGGGTGAAAGAGGAGCAGGATGCCTCCAGAAGATATAAGGCCTGATTAGTTATCAAAGGATTCCAGCAGAAGGAAGAAATTGACTACACCGATATTTTTGCTCCCGTGGTGAAGCTAAATACACTAGTAGAAAACTGAGCATTGGCGACGGGGTATTGGCGACGGATTTGAAATCCGTCGCCAATACAAACATTAGCGACGGAACATTGGCGACGGGGTGATTCCCGTCGCTAATGTTTGTATTGGTGACGGATTTCAATCCGTCGCCAATGATTTTCCGTCGCCAATATGTATTGGCGACGGAAAACATTAGTGACAGATCAAATCTGTCACCAATAAGTATTGGCGACGGATTCGATCCGTCGTCAATAATTATTGGCGACGGATTTGATCCGTCACTAATGTTCCGTAGCCAATACGTATTAGCAACGGATTAGATCCGTCGCCAATACTTGTCGCCGATCCGTCGCTGATCCTTATTGGCGACGGATTTGATCCGTCACCAATGTTCCGTCGCCAATACGTATTGGCGACGGATTAGATCCGTCGCCAATACTTATTGGCGACGGATTCGAATCTGTCGCCAATAAGTATTGGTGACGGATTCGATCCGTCGCTAATGTTCCGTCGCCAATACTTATTGGCGACGAATGCGATCCGTCGCCAATAACTATTGGCGACGGATCGAATCCGTCGCTAATACTCATTGGTGACGGATGCGTTTCGTCGCTAATGCTAACGTGTCCATCGTAAAAAAATTAACATTAGTGATTGATTATCCCATTGTTAATGAGTGGCCCCCACAAAATAATTAAGAATTATTTTAATATTAGTCTCTCAAATCTATAATATTTTAAAAGTAGTCCACCAAATTATGTAAATTGCTACATCTAGGGATGTAAATGAACCAA
>BQKN01000852.1:410337-423727 GCA_022839385.1 Asparagus kiusianus
GGTGCAGTGCTGGATTTGAGCTTCTAAAAATAAAAACTGCACGTATGACGTAACATAGAGATTGAGATAAAACAATGTCATCCATACAAATCAAAGAACAAGTACATTCTCCCCTTAAGTAAGCACACACTCTACAATATATGTATAATCTAAATAATTAACACACTTTTCCCCCAAATCATCCATTAAACTTTAATAATTTATGGGTTCTTCGCTTTTATCCTTAGCTTTCTTGCAATCTGGCTAGCTCTAGGATGAACTGGCCTCTTGCTACCATCACTCTGCTCAACTTCAACCCAATTAATAACCTTAAGTATCAATGACTGTGAGCAAAATGATTTGTGCCCATCTCCTCCTTTCCCTTTCTTAATCCCTCCTCCTCCTTCAAGTGCCATGTCCAAGAACTCCATGAACCAGCTCACAGCTTCGTTCTCCACCTCTTTCGCAAGCTTGATTGAGCTCAGATATGACTTCTTGCTCGAAGATGACTTCTTGCTTGATTTCGGTGAAGTGTTCACTATTTCTTGTAGGACGGGTGAAGTTTCTTGACACGTTGTAGCTTCTTGGATCTTCTCCATGTCGATCATCGCTTTTGAGAGTTCTTGATGGAAGGAGAGGAATTGATCGATGGAGGTTGAGGGGGACGTGGGTTTTGCTTGGCTCGTCAAGTCTGAGAACATCCTGCAGGAATTTAGAAGAGGTTATAAGAATTTTGAGCCGTGTTTTTTCACTCCAAAATAAGAGAGAGGAGAGTAAAAGATAAGAAAAGTAGTTACTTGAGAATTCGAACAAGAGTTTCTGTTGCTTGTGCATCTCTAAGTGCTTGCAGAGCTACTTTCTGAGCTGCTTCTCTGTTCTGTATAGCTTCCTGAATCCCAGTGATTATGTTATAATATCTATGGAATATGAAATTCTAACTCTACTAAGCAAAAATGTCGCTTCATGAAACACACTGGCATTACTAAGCAAATATTACTGGTTACTGATAAATACAGGTGAAACACACTGGCATTACTAAGCAAATATTACTGGTTACTGATAAATACAGGTGCCAATAAATCCAGGATAAATGTTTGTATCTAAGATTACTGATAAATTCATAAAACAAGTCCCTTCTATGTGAGGATAGAGGCTTCGTTGTTTATGTCCACTCTATGCGATTCCTAGGAAAATATTATCCGTGACTGCTAATTTTACAGCATAAGTTACTGCGTATGTACTTGGAAATATTAAATTCTGGTGCCATTGTATCAAGGATCAATGCTAGTATGTAAGGTTACTGGTAATTTTAGAGCACTTACTGGCTATGTAGTTAGAAATATAAGTAGCCCTGTTGAAGGCAAACTAGAAGTGCAGCTTCATGAAAGACAGACATTTTACTAATAAATTCAGTTATGTGTAACTGATAAGTTCAGAGCAGTTACTGGCTATGTACTTAGAAATATAAGTAGCCCCATAGAAGGAAAATTAGAAGTGCGACTTCATGAAAGACAGGCATTTTACCGATAAATGCAGGTACTGCGGACAAGTGGAAGACAATTTTCAATTGCAGCGGACGAAGAGATGAAGCACGCTAGCATATTAGATCAAACACATTTTCTTTTATGACTAAATTCAGGTTCTGAGACTCCAATTTAAGCAAAGTTAGACTACATTAATGATTAATGAAAAAAGAGAATGAAGCACGCTGGCAAAAATAAGATAAAATACGAGATAAATTCAGGTAACAGAATGCGACTATGATAAACTGAAACTAACATAAGATCAGCACATATGTCAAATCAGATATAGGCAATAGAACTAAGCATGTAGATTTCCAGTTGAAACACGCTGACATGATCACTTTGTCTGCATGCCGAAGAAAATATTATCAACATTACTGATAAACTCAGCACTGAGATATCATCGTTAAGCACAATGGACCAAAATTCAGAAGAAGACGCAGCATTCAAACAGAAGCAAATTTGTCAGAACTCAAGTGTTGACTTTTTGGCTTGAATCCAAAATAGGTAGGACCCATTTCAAATCTCTTCAATATCAATTTCTGATTATAGAATGACAGCAGACCCTTATTTTGAACAAAGAATCAAAGAAGAGATTTGATTTGATTGGGGTCACTCTCACTTGTGGGTCCTCCTAATCAATCTCCCTCTCTTGTCTTCTCAGAGAGATTTTTATGATATCTGAGATAGAGAGCTACATAAAAGAGAGCTCTCTCAAAAAATTTGGATGTGTGTTGTATTGAGAGATTGAATATAGTGAAAGCCCCCTCTTGCCGTGGACGTAGATCAATTTGATCTAACCACATAAATATTATGTGTTTGTGATTGTCTCTTAATTTTTTTGGTTTTGTGTTTAGTGTGTTATCTTTGGTACAACAGATCAGACTGCTGCGGACCGCTGAAGGTTTCTTAACTCAACAAACTAGTATCAGAGCTTCTCGGTTCTAGGACAGTTTTCAATCCTCCACAATGGCTTCTGTGAAGTTTTCGGTGTCGATCTTTGATGGCCAGAATAATTTCGGCCTATGGAGGATAAAAATGAAGGCTTTGTTGTGACGTGAAGGCACGGTTAAAGCTATCGATGGGAAATACCCAGAAGATATGACTGGTACCGAGATCGAAGAGATGGACGAAAAAACTCACAACGCCTTGCAATTGTCACTATCCGACAATGTGCTTCGTGAAGTTGCCGATGAGGAAACAGCAGCGGGGTTGTGGTCAAAGCTCGAAAGTCTCTACTTGAAGAAATCTCTTACTACGAGATTATACCTGAAGCAGCGGCTATACACATTAAAGATGAAGGAAGGTACACCCATTCAGGAACACCTTGATGAATTTAATAAAATTGTTATAGATATGAAAAACCTGGATCTAAAGCTTGATGATGAAGACCAGACTCTCATTGTGTTGTGTTTCTTGCCTGACTCTTATGAGAACTTTGTTAACTCTATGTTGTATGGAAGAGAATCCATAAGTCTTGAGGATGTGAAGGTCTCTTTGAATTCTGCTGAGTTAAGAACAAAGTTGAATGGGAAAGGTACCGATAGGCAGGCTGATGGTCTACTAGTCAGAGGTAGAACGAAAACCAGAGAGGGTGATAAAGGGCAATCCAGAAATCGTTCAAAGTCCAAGTCAGCCCAAAATAAGAGAAACATGTGGAGTGTTTCTACTGTCACAAGAAAGGGTATTACAGGTCAGAATGCTATGCTCTAAAGAAGAAAGACAACCAACGCGGTGAAATCTCAGATTCATCTAATACGACAAAGGTTGATACTGTTGTTATTGCTGAGACGGTTCTTACAGTTTGTCCCTTGGATGGTCGTTCCGATAGAGAATGGATCTTGTATATAGGTGTGTCTTATCATATGTGTCCAAATAAAGATTGGTTAACTACTTACAGATCTATAAGTGGTGGATCAATTTTGTTGGGTAACAATGCAGTTTACAAGACAGTTAGCATTGATACAGTTCGCATACGGTGTCACAATGGGATAGTGAGAACTTTATCAGATATAAGACACATCCCGGACCTAAAGAAAAATCTGATTTCTTTGAGTTCTTTGGTTTTTATTGGGTGTTCTTACACTGGTGGAGGTGGAGCTCTTACTAAGGGTTCATTGGTTGTGATAAAAGGTAGTAAAGTGAACAGTCTTTATGTTCTTCAAGACAGTACGATGACAGGCTCTGTAGGTGTGTCCTCTGATGCTGATAAGGACACTACTCAGTTGTGGCACATGCACTTAGGCCACATGATGAGAAGAGGATGACTACTTTGAGTAAACGTGGCTTACTTTATGGTGACCATACATCGTCACTTGATTTCTATGAGCATTGTGTGTTTGGGAAACAAACTCGGGTCAGCTTCTCGACTGGCTCACATACGACGAAGGGTGGTGCTCTTTATACATCCATTCAGATTTGTGGGGAGTCTGGGGACCTGTTCAGGTTCTATCCAAAGGTGGTGTTTTTTATTTTTCGACATTTATTGATGATTTTTCTAGAAAAGTTTGGGTTTACTTTCTCAGGCGCAAAAGCGAGGTGTTCGAAACTTTTAAGAAATGAAAAGTACTTGTTGAAAATCAAACTAAAAAAAAATTTAAACGTCTCCGAACAGATAATGGCCTAGAGTTCTGTAGTGGTGAGTTCAATCAGTTTTGCTCAAATTCTGGGATCGTACGATATCACACGGTCAGGCACACTCCTCAGCAAAACGGGGCGGCAAAACGCATGAATAGAACATTAACGGAAAGAGCTAGGTGTATGCTCTTAAATCTGGGTTTGATAAAACTTCTGGGCTAAAGCTGTTAACACAGCTCGTTACTTGGTGAACCAGTCTCCTTCTACCGCCATTGAACACAAGACTCCAAATAAGGTATGGTCAGGTAAACCCAAATGACTATTTAAATTTAAAGGTGTTTGGATGTCCTGCTTACTATCATGTTAGAGAGGGTAAACTTTGAGCCTAGAGCTAAGAAATGCATATTTATTTGTTATGCTGATGGCGTTAAAGGCTATCATTTGTGGAGTCTTGAACCTGATTCTCCTAAATTCATTATTAGTAGAGATGTTACTATAAAAGATATATGCTTGATCATGAAAAAGTTTATGTTGAGTCTACAGGAAATATAGAGAAGACCATGGATAATGTAGAGCTTCAGGTGGAGCTCGAGGGAGAGACTTCTCAAAAGTCATTTATAAAAATTACTCCTATAGTTGTAGAAGAGCAACATGATTCAGGCTCAGATATTGATGATGCTGAGACTGAAGAACCTTATTACATAGCCACTAGCAGAGAGAGGAGATAGATCACACCTCCTCAAAGATTTACACATGCTAAATTAATGGTGTATGCTCTCACGATAGCTGAAGAGATGTGTATTCAAGAGCCATCAAACTTTATTGAAGCTGTCTCATGCGAAGAATCTGGACGTTGGGCCACGGTTATGACAAAAGAACTCGAGTCACTTTGCAAGAATCAGACTTGAGATTTTGTGCAATTACCTAAGGGTAAAAGGGCAATTGGATGCAAAGTGGATTTTCAAGAAGAAAGAAGGGATCCCAGGGGTTGAAGATGCTAGATTCAAAGTACGGTTAGTGGCTAAGGGTTATAGACAAAAGGAGGGAATTAACTATGATAAAGTGTTTTCTCCAGTTATGAAACATGCCTCCATCCGTGTATTATTTGCCATGGTTGCTCTATTTGATCTGGAGCTTGAGCAGCTTGATGTAAAAACTATATTTTTGCATAGCAAACATGAGGAGACTATCTACATGTCTCAGCCAGAGGGATACTTCGCAGAAGGTAAAGAAAATCAAGTTTGCAGATTGAAAAAAAATCTTTGTATGGCCTGAAGCAATCTCCCAGATAGTAGTATAAGAGGTTTGATAATTTTATGCTTAGTCATGGGTACTCAAGAAGTACCTATGATGGTTGTGTGTGCTACATGCATCTAGGAGATGATTCTTTTATTTATCTTCTATTATATGTCGATGACATGCTTATTGTTGCTAAGAACATGTTACAGATTCTTATTTTGAAGAAACAACTCAGTGATGAGTTTGAGATGAAAGATCTTGGTGCAGCAAAGAAGATCTTAGGTATGGAAATCAGGAGAGACATAAAAGCTGAAACATTATATCGCTCACAAAAGAGTTATATTGAAAAGGTGCTTGAACACTATGGGATGAAGAGGGCCAAGCCCGTTACGACTCTTTTGGCTCCTCACTTTAGGCTATTGGCTTCAGATTCACCTACAAGTGAGAACAAGAAGAAGGAGATGTCCTGAGTTCCATACTCTAATACTAGCATTATATATGCTATGATTTGCACTCGTCCAGACATTGCCCAGACAGTCAGTGTAGTGAGCAAAATACATGGCTCAACCAGGGAAGGCACACTGAGAAGCAGTGAAGTTCCTTCGGTATCTCAGGGGTACCTTAGATTTAGGTTTAGTTTTTGATAGCAGTATTTTGGGAACCTCAGTTGTAGGTTTTGTGGATTCTGACTATGCAGGTGATCTCGATAAAAGGAGATCTTCGACTAGTTATCTTTTTACTCTTTCTGGCTCAGCTATTACTTGGAGATCGACTCAACAGTCAGCAGTTGCTTTGTCTACTACAGAGACAGAATACATTACAGCAGCAGAAGCGGTAAAAGAGGTCATTTGGTTGAGAAATTTCGTAAGGGACCTTGGACTTCAACGGGAGGCTAGTTCAGTTGTATTTTGCGACAATCAGAGCGTAATACATCTAAGCAAAAACTCAGCACATCATGAAAGGACAAAGTATATTGATGTCAGATATCATTTCATTCGTGAGACAACTGCTGAAAGAAATATCACGATGAAGAAGACTGGTACTGTAGACAACTCAGCTAACATGTTGACCAAACCGATCTCGGCCTTTAAGTTCAAGCACTCTTTGAATTTGGGAGGCGTTCTCACTTGTTAGATGGCCCCGTTTGGGGCATTGTTTGCAAGACGAGTGAAATTCACTAGTTATTGATGTTTGAGAATTCAATCCAAGGTAAAGATTTTTGGCTTGAATCCAAAATAGGTGGGACCTATTTCAAATCTCTTCAATATCAATTTGTGATTGTAGAATGACAGCAGACCCTTATTTTGACTTTTTGAGCAAAGAATCAAAGAAGAGATTTGATTTGATTGGGGGTCACACTCACTTGTGGGTCCTTCAGGAATCAATCTCCCTCTCTTGTCTTCTCGGAGAGATTTTTACGATATCTGAGACAGAGAGCTACATAAAAGAGAGCTCTCTTAAAAATTTTGGATTTGCGTTGTATTGAGAGATTGAATATAGTGAAAGCCCCCTCTTGTCGTGGACATAGATCAATTTGATCAAACACGTAAATATTGTGTGTTTGTGATTGTCTCTCAATTTTCTGGTTTTGTGTTTAGTGTGTTATTTTCGGTACAACAGATCAGACCGCTGCGGACCGCTGATGGAACTCAACATCAAGTGTTGATATTACAAAGTAGAGCAAGATGATGCAACATCAAAGATCAACATGGACTAAAATTCAGAGAACATGCAACAAACGAACCAAGTCTATTTTTGACACTAATGGATGAAATACCAGAATGAAAGCAAGCTGACATACTACAACAAATATTTATCTTATGGACAAATTCAGGTATGAGGTGTCATGTTAAGAAAAATTTAGCCAACATCAGATATCTTTAGATGGACTTTAAAATCATATAACGTGCTTATCCAAGCACACTGGCAAAACTAAGCAAATAACAAATAAATCAGGTCATAGGATATCGTGCATAATAAATATTTATCTTATGGACAAATTCAAGTATGAGATGTCATGTTAAAAAAAATTTAACCAACATCTGATATCTTTAGATGGACTTTAAAATCAGGTCATAGGATGTCGTGCATAACAAATATTTATCTTATGGACAAATTCAGGTATGAGATGTCAGGTTAAGAAAAATTTAGCCAACATCTGATATCTTTAGATGGACTTTAAAATCATATAATGGGCATATCCAAGCACACTGGCAAAACTAAGCAAATAACAAATAAACCAGGTCATAGGATGTCGTGTGTTGGTCAAAAGTTCCTGCCACCGAAAGCACCTTTGACGAAAGCAGACAAAGGAAGAAAGGGAAGGGGCGCCAAAGTTGAAAAAAGTATGGCTGGTGGTTTTGGTGTTTGTTAACAAAAGAGAAAGACAGGAGCAAAAGTAAAAAATGTCAGGAAGAAAAAAGGGAACAATCAGGCTATAAAACCCCACCCGTCTTCACTTCTTCAATCATCCCTTCAGCTGCTAACAGCTGCTAAGATACAATCAAGTAGTAAGAAAATATAGAAAGGCTAAGAGGGTGAGAGAACTCTGTGAGAAAAAAAAATCCAAGAGAGAAAATTAAGAGCAATTTTCAGAGCTTGTAATATTTCTTCCATTAGTAAAAGATCAGCAGCAGTCCGTGGACGTAGGTAATTTTATGCCGAACCACGTAAATCTTGCATATCCCCTAATTTTACGCATTTTATTTCCGCTTCCTCTTAAATCTAGCACTAGGGGAATCAGAATAATTTTCCAACAACTGGTATCAGAGCTCTGGTTGTGACGTCTATCAAATTTCTGCAAGGTTACTATTCATATGAATAGTAAATTTCGTGAATAGTAGAATTTTGCCGGCGATACTGACTTGTCGGCAGAGGTATTGTGGTTCACAAAAATTATCAGAAATGATCCAGAGGAAGTCAGATTCGAGTGGGAGCAATGGCTGCAGATGAAGGCAAGGTGAAAATTAAGAAGTTCGATGGTGCGGACTTTGGCTTTTGGAAGATGCAGATCGAAGATTATCTGTACCAAAAGAAGCTGTATCAACCTCTCTCGGGAAAGAAGCCAGATGATATGAAGGATGAAGAGTGGTCTCTCCTCGACAGACAAGCCCTTGGAGTTATTCGATTGATGCTATCCCGCAACATTGCCTTTAACATAGCAAAGGAAAAGACCACAGCGGGTCTTATAGCGGCTCTCTGTAGCATGTACGAGAAGCCCTCTGCCTCAAACAAAATTCACTTGATGAGGCGGCTGTTCAAGTTGCGAATGACGGAAGGCGCATCGACAGCTCAACATCTCAATGAACTCAACATAGTCACAACCCAGTTGAGTTCGGTTGGAATTGAATTTGATGAGGAAGTTCGAGCGTTGATTCTTTTATCTTCCATACCAAAAAGCTGGAACGCTACAGTCACGACTGTGAGTAGCTCATCGGGAAGCAACAAGTTAAAGTTCGATGACGTTCGTGATCTGGTTCTTAGTGAAGAGATCCGACGGAGAGAATCGGGTGAAGCTTCAACCTCCTCAGCTTTACACACGGAGTCTAGGGGAAGAACTTCAGAAAGAAGTTCAAATCACGACAGATCAAAATCTAGAAGGAGCAAATCTAGATCAGGAAAAAAAGACTTTAAGTGCTACAATTATGGCAAAAAGGGTCATTTCAAGAGGGAGTGTCGGGCACCAAAGAAAAACACCGGCGCACAGGAGTCTGCCAACATGACCGAGGAAGGAGGTGATGCTATGATTCTAAGCGTCAACAGTCCGATTGAATCATGGATTCTTGATTCAGGGGCATCCTTCCACTCCACCCCATGCAGAGAAATCATAGAGAACTACATCAGCGGTGATTTCAGAAAGGTATATCTAGCAGATGATGAAACCTTAAAGATTGTTGGCAAGGGAGACATCCGATTAAAATTGTCAAATCAGACCACATGGAAGCTGCAAGGAGTGAGACATATTCCTGGCCTTAGAAGAAATTTGATCTCTGTGGGACAGCTTGATGGAGAGGGTTATTGTACAACCTTCTCGGATCATGAATGGAAGATTACCAAAGGAGCACTCGTCATTGCTCGAGGTAAGAAAAGTGGTACTCTCTATATAACCTCTAACTTAGAGAATATCATTGCAGTAACAGATGCAGATAAAAAATCAAACCTATGGCACCAAAGACTTGGCCATATGAGCGAGAAAGGGATGAAGACACTTCTGTCAAAAGAGAAGCTGCCGGATCTGAAGAATATAGATGTCGGCCTATGCGAGGATTGCATCTTTGGCAAACAGAAGAAAGTCAGTTTTGCAAAGATTGGCAAGGCACCCAAGACAGAAAGGTTAGAATTGATTCATACCGACGTATGGGGACCATCTCCAGTTTTATCTCTTGCAGGCTCACTGTACTATGTCACTTTCATTGATGATTCTACAACGAAGGTGTGGGTCTATTTTCTAAAGAAGAAATCAGAAGTCTTTGATACCTTCAGAAAATGGAAGGCCATGGTGGAAAATAAAACTGGTTTGAAGATAAAGAAGTTGAGGTCAGACAGTGGAGGAGAGTACAAAGATAGTAGATTCAAAGAGTTTTGCGCAAACAGCGGGATCAAGATGGAGAAAACAGTTCCCATGACACCACAGCAGAATGGCGTAGCAGAGCGCATGAACAGAACTTTGAATGAACGTGCCAGAAGTATGAGGTTACATGTCGGCTTGCCCAAGTTCCTATGGGCTGAAGCTATCAATACCGCAGCCTACCTAATCAACCGCGGACCCTCAGTTCCCTTGGATGGTGGAATACCGGAAGAAGCTTGGAGCAGAAAAGAGGTAAACCTTTCACATTTAAGAATTTTTGGTTGTATCTCTTATGTACACATAGATTCTGCTGAAAGAAGTAAACTTAATGCTAAATCTAACAAATGTATTTTTGTTGGTTATGGTGGTGATGAGTTTGGTTACCGATTTTAGGATTATGAAAATCGGAAGATCATCAGAAGCAGAGATGTCATATTCAATGAGAATGTGATGTATAAAGACAGGATCAACTGTAGAATCAAGTAGCTCTAGTACAAAAGCTGAAACAAAAGAATTTGCTGAATTTGAGAAGATTTCTGAAAATGATGTTCAAACAAGCCCTGAAGCAGTTCAAGAAGAACCAAGCACGCCAGAAGTGAGACGCTCTTCCAGAATTCCTAAGCCAACCCAGCGCTATTCCCCTTCTTTGCACTATCTGTTGCTGACTGACAGTGGTGAACCGGAGTGTTAAGACGAAGCAATGCAGGTGAAGGATTCAATCAAGTGGGAGTCTGCTATGCAAGATGAGATGGACTCACTCATGTCAAATCAGACGTGGGACTTAGCTGAATTACCATAAGGTAAGAAAGCTCTGCATAACAAATGGATTTTCAGGATCAAAGAAGAGCATAATGGAAACAAGCGCTACAAGGCAAAATTGGTTGTCAAAGGTTTTCAGCAAAAGGAATGTATTGACTATACAATAAAATTTTCTCCCCGGTCGTGAAACTGACTACAATCAGATTGGTGTTGAAAATCATAGTTGCTGAGAATTTACATCTTGAGTAATTAGATGTAAAAACAGCTTTCCTTCATGGTGATTTGGAGGAGGAGATTTATATGAAGCAACCAGAAGGCTTCATAAAGGCAGGCAAAGAAAATCTAGTATGCCGGTTGAAAAAGAGCTTGTATGGATTAAAACAAGCTTCTAGGCAGTGGTACAAGAAGTTTGACAACTTCATGGGCAGCAACGGTTTTACTAGATGTCAAGCAGATCATTGTTGCTATATCAAGAGGTTTGACAATAGCTTTATTATTTTATTGTTATATGTTGATGACATGCTCGTTGCAGGAACAAATCTGCAAGAGATTATAATTTAAAGTAGAAATTGTCAAAGCAGTTCACAATGAAAGATCTTGGAGCCGCAAAGCAGATTCTTGGAATGAGGATCAAGAGAGACACGAAGTCTGGGACTTTGATGTTATCACAGGTTCAATATGCAAGATGCTAAACTAGTGGGTACACCTTTAGGTGTTCATTTCAGACTTTCCAAAGAGCAGTCACCGAAGACAGTGGAAGAGCGTGCACACATGACGAAGGTCCCGTACGCCTCAGCAATTGGAAGTCTGATGTATGCTATGGTTTGTACAAGACCGGATATTGCTCAAGCAGTGGGAGCTGTTAGCAGGTACATGAATGATCCGGGCAAGGTACACTGGGAAGCAGTCAATGGATCCTCAGATATCTACGGGGCACCACAGGTAAAGCACTTTATTTCAAAGGTGGAGATACAATACTAACAGGCTATGTAGATGTTGATCTAGCAGGAAATGTTGATATCAGAAAGAGCACTACAGGGTATGTATATACTCTAGGAGGTACTACAGTGAGTTGGGCTTCTCAACTGCAGAAGATAGTTGCTCTCTCTATAACTGAAGCAGAATATGTCGCTGTTACAGAAGCCAGCAAGGAAATGGTGTGGCTTCAAAATTTCTTAGATGAATTAGGCAAGAAACAAGAAGGCAATATCTTATACTGCGACAGTCAAAGTGCTATTCATCTAGCGAAGAATCCGTCTTTTCATTCCAGAACGAAGCACATACAGATGTCGTATCATTTTATCCGGTCACTTCTGAAAGATGGAATTTTGAAGCTTGAAAAGATCTGTGGAGCTCAAAATCCGGCAGACATGCTGACAAAGACGGTGACTACTGACAAACTGAAGTTGTGTTCAGCTTCAGTTGACCTGCAATAATATCAAGACCAGGGAAGAGCTGCTGCATAGATCGAGATGTGAAGACAGATTAAAATCAGTCTTCAAGTGGGAGATTGTTGGTCAAAAGTTCCTGCCACCGATAGCACCTTTCACGAAAGCAGACAAAGGAAGAAAGAGAGGGGCCGCCAAAGTTGAAAAAAGTGTGGCTGGTGGTTTTGGTGTTTGTTGACAAAAGAGAAAGACAGGAGCAAAAGTAAAAAATGTCAGGAAGAAAAAAGGGAAACAATCAGGCTATAAAACCCCACCCCTCTTCACTTCTTCAATCATCCCTTCAGCTGCTAAGATACAATCAAGCAGTAAGAAAATATAGAAAGGCTAAGAGGGTGAGAGAACTCTGTGAGAAAAAAAATCCAAGAGAGAAAATTGAGAGCAATTTTCAGAGCTTGTAATATTTCTTCCATTAGTGAAAGATCAGCAGCAGCCCGTGGACGTAGGCAATTTTGTGCCGAACCACGTAAATCTTGCGTGTCCCCCAATTTTACGCATTTTATTTTCGCTTCCTCTTAAATCTGACACTAGGGGAATCAGAATAATTTCCCAACATCGTGCATAACAAAATGAAACTTGCATAAGATTACTAAATGGATATTTCAAATCGAAGCACACGGGCATTACCAATTGCACCTCACCCTGGAAAATTTATTGGTTACCAATAAATTCAAGTACTGAAATGAAACCTTTAAGCAATAAAGGCAGTGACATAATATTTGCAAAAGAGTAGAAGAGATGAATGTATACCTTCTGTAATGAACTAATCTTTCCCGGCAATTGATTTATACTTCCATTTGACTTCCTGGATTCTTTAACAACAGGAGAGCAAACTTCCATTCTCCCACTCCGCAACCTGGAAGTACTCTTCACACTCTTCTCCTGCAACAAAAAAAAATCTAACATCAAACTTTATAATCAACTAGATCATCTCATAATCCACAAATCTCTTCAACAACCTACACTGGTCAAGGGACTCATCGGCACCATCTTAGGAATCCTTGAAAACGCACAACTCTTCCTTGCTGATCCAAAGCTCGCATCTTTCTGATCTTCCTTCTTCAAAGAAACAAACCCATTAACGGAAGATCTAAAACTCAACTTTTTTGGGGTCTTCTCCTCGAAATCCAGTGTAGTGGGCTTAACCAACAAAGGCGAATTGGGCCCTATACCCACATTCTCAGAACCCCATGAGCCTCTTCTATGTGCCGATGATTTCCTAACTGAACTCTCCTTAATTCTTACAATTGGCTCTGGGGTTCCCACTAATGGGTGTCGACCTGGGATTAGCTTGGCCCCGA
>BQKN01000852.1:437710-448478 GCA_022839385.1 Asparagus kiusianus
GGATGAATGACCCAACTTTATTTGGTTTCCCCAAGCAATTTTCCCATTAATTTAATGCTTATCTTTGCATCATGATTGTAGGTAGAAAAGACAAAAAGTCCCCTGCTCCACAAAATCAAAGTAAACTGAACAAGGTAAAAGGGTTCTTAAGGAGGACCATAATGCAATTATCAAGTATAATTGCGCTAATATAAAAAACTACAGACTCCATCGGCGCCCCTATCCCATCGGCGCCACCTCCTCCGTTCTCAGCTAACTCCTTACCCCCATTTATTTATTTTATTTACTGAAAATTAAAACTCAACAATTAAAAAATTAAATAAAAAGTCTGAAGATATTCCCGCTCGCAATACGATTCATTCCCCATTTTGGCGGCACTCCCACTTAATCTCCTCCCCATTATAAATACCCCCCAAACTCTCGAACCCTAACGTTTCCCCTCCCCCCACTCTCCCCCCCTCTCTCATCCTCTTCTTCTTTTTCCTCTCGCCTCGAATTCGAACAGAGAGAAACTAGAAAGAGGAAAAAAATGGGAGAGTTCTTCAACGGCGACGGCAATATCTCGTTCTCGCAGGAGCAGAAACCGGCGGCGGCGTACGGATCCTTCGATGGAGTAGGCGGCGGCGAGATCGATCGGAGGTTCTTGAAGCAGGTTTACGATAACGTCCATGGAAACATCCAGATCGATCCGGTAACGATTTCGATCCTTGAGCATCGTGATGATTTATCCTGCATGTTTCGATTTCTTCGCCGAAACTGAACCTCTAACTGTAAGTTTTGGGAGATTTGAAACCTGTTGAATCGATTAGAGGCCTAGGTTTTTGTTGGAATTTCTGTGAATTTCCGGGAAATTGTGGTGGAGTGACGTGGATTTCATGATATCTTCACTCGGATTTTTTTTTTGATGATTTGAGTCTATGTTGTTTAGTTGATGGCTCTGTGAAGTTTTAGCGCATTTAGATCTCGATATCTGATCCGATTCTTCTAGATTTTGAATTTTGCTGCAATTTTAAGTCTGGTTTAGCTGCTGCAGGTGTGGTTATGGGAGATTTCATTAAGTTTTGTGATGTTATTTGTCTAATCTTTTTTATATCATCTGTGAAAATAGAAGTATTCCGTGATTTTAATTATGTTGAACTGATCATAGGTCTAGTTTTCTAATTTGCGGTGTATTTAGTTTCTGTGTGATTTTAGTGTTTGTGTTAGGTGATGCAAGGTGTAGTTCTGGTTTTGGAGGAATGTTGCGCTGTTATTGCGATTTATTTTATCTTTTTCTATTTTTCGTGAGATTTGAACTCCGTTGAACCAACTAGAGGTTAGTTTTGTGGAATTTCTGTGAATTTTGTGCAAATTGCATGTAGATCATTTTTATGGAATTGAAGTTTTTTGTGAGGTTTAGTTGCTGTTAAGTCGATACGAGGTCTGGTTCTCAGGAAGAAAGATGAAATTTGAGGTCCACTGACGTTGCCTGCATGTTGTTTTCAAGAATTAGTTGACAAGTTGAAATTATATGGTTTTTTATGACTACTATCTATGTAGATTTGAATGGGACTTTGGAGTTTTGGAGAGTTTGATGGTGATCATTGATGAGTTTCCATCAGATTCCTATGGTTAGTTTGGAACTGAAGTTGAAAATTCTTAGGTGCATCTAATTTATTATGGAAATTAAGTATTCGTGTGTGATTGGATTGCTGTTGAGTTGTGGCATATTCTAGTTTGATTTGTGGAAACAAAGATAGAGTGACGTTGATTCGGTAATTGCCAAGTCTGTGTTTGAAAGTCTAGAATCTCTAGATTCTATTGAAGTTGTGCATATTCATAAAACCTGACATTTTCCTGTTTATGCGTGTCTGATATTGCTTCTTGTTATTTACAGAATTCATGCAAATGATTTGATGTCAGAATTCCACTCTATGGTGCATAGGCATTTTAGTTTGAATATGAACAAGAGTATTGCTTAATTACATTTTTGTGGTACTATATCTTTCTGCAGTTATGTACTACACGTTTATAAGGGCTTTTGTAAAAGATGTTGCCTTTTTCGGAATTGCAGGTGTCCTCTTGTTCCTTAAATTTGGCTACTTTTTGTGGTACCGATGATGTCAATGTTTCCATCTTAGCCAATACCTCTTCATATACTCTTGTGATCTCTTAGATAATAGATAACTGTGTATGAGTAACCTTATCGTCTACTATAAGTCTATAACTTATCTGCATAACATGCTGTTGGACAGTGTAGCATCACGTGCTTGTAAATATAACATGAAATTTTTACACATTGCTTTATTTAATAGTTTAATGTGACCGTGGAAATTTTTTTGGCTTTGAATAAAGTTCAGCAGATGCAATTAAGTATGATGTTTATATTGATCGTATTTTAATAGATTATATTGATCTTATTTTAATAGATTATATTGATCTTATTTGTCGTCTTTACTTTTTTAGTTTTCCATCTTATTAATGTTTCGCCCTTTGTTTCTTTTTATTCTGATATTTTCAATTGTGGTCAATTTGAATGATTAACTATTCATTGAATGATCACAGCTCAGCTTGAAGTTCATAGACACTGAACAATTTCAAAGGTAATCTAGCTTCATGGTGTTTGTTTATTTCACTCAGTTTAACAATTATGGTGTAACTTTTCACTATTTTAATTTATTTTGAAACAGGCTACGAGACTTGAAGCAATTAGGTAAACTTCATTTAATCTAACATTGGTTTATGTAACTTTTGATATTTCAACATGACCTGTAACAGGCTCGATGTAATCATATTAGAGGTATTGTTTTATGTGAATAATTTTCCTATCAACCTCCTGCACCCACCATTTTCTTGGTATATATCAGCATAAAAATGAAGTATTTGCCTTATAGAAGTAGTTATCACTTATAAAGAAAGAAGAAACATAAGAGCCTGGTCAAAATTTTAACTTTGACGATGGCTAAAAGACATTTATAGAAGGTTGTAGCCTTCTAGGTTGATCCCTTTCATTGTTATCGTGGATAAAAGTCCAGCTAGAGCCATTAATAACTCATATAAGGGCTTTGACATCAATTTATAATAAGAGGATGTATGACTGTATGAAGGTGTATGTCGATATCACTCAAACCCAAGTCATCTTCATCACCGGATAGTGTTTTCCACTAAACTATGGTTTTTCAGGGGGGGGGGGGACTTTGTTTTTTCAGTAGAAAATTTCTTGCAAGGCAGTGAACTAGAGGTTTGCCATATGCACTAGAAGGCTAATTGACATTCAGGAAAACCTGCCTTATTGGTGTAATAAGCCTTTGTACTTTGTACATTAGCAGTTTAGCCCTTCAAGAGAGATGCGAGTTTACCATAGTATTAAGCTCAGGCCATCAAAAAATTCTAGAAGGAGGAACTCTCATCATTTTGCTAGGCTAAGAAAAAAATTCTACAAAGCTACAGTATGTTACATCCATTACATGTCATTGCATTCAGATTTGAGGCATAATGTAAGCAGAAAAGTCAAAACAAAATATGTTTTGCAAGTACTGATCCATCCATGGGGGGCTTTATAATGACTTTCTTTCTTGGTAAGCTTGTGCATTATATAACAGAGCATCAAATGAACATTTGATCATAGCCATTTGGAACTGGCCAGCTTTGCGCCACCAATTTGAAATTACCTAAGTAACATTCAGTACTAAGCAAAGATATTGCATATATCCAGGTCTTGCGTACATGGTCTATCCTGGAGCAGTACATACCCGTTTTGAACATTCATTAGGTGTATACTGGCTTGCTGGACAGACTGTTCGTTCTCTTCAGGCCTATCAAGTATGCTAAGTTTTGTATTTCTTGCTAATATTAGTTTCACTTGCATAATCTTGTGAATTTCATATGTGTATCTTCCTTTCTGTAGGGCTCAGAGCTTGATATTGACCGTTTTGATGTACAAACGGTGAAACTTGCTGGTATAACATAACTTTTCCTGGTCACATTTATCTGGACTGGTGTATTGATTTGTTTGTTTTGCTTTGCTTGCAGGTCTATTGCATGATATAGGTCATGGACCTTTCAGTCACATGTTTGAGCATGAGTTTCTACCAAGGGTCGTTACTGGGCCAAAATGGTATTCTATTTACATTTTTATACGATTCTCTTGAGCGCACTTTTTAAGTGGATAAAGAAATAACTTTTCAAGCTTTTAACATATTATGGAGAAGTTGTGAACTCTTCAATACAGTTGAGGGCAAATATGCTGTAAAAGTTTCAAGAGTATTCTGAATAAAGCTATATTTGGTTGTCTGTTATTTATTTCTGTTAAGGCAGCAACAAGTTTTGTGTAATTTTTGTCAGTTCATTAACTATTTACTCAATCTAATCTCATCATGTTTAGCAAGATGGAGGTTGCTGCAGTATCTCTATATATCATTCACCAGATTTGATGTTGGAGTGAATTACCTCATGTTTCTATGTTTTTGTTTCAGGTCTCATGAGCAGATGTCAGTGCAGTTAGTTGATTACATTGTTGACGAGCACCATATTGACGTTGATTCAGACAGCCTTAGAAAAGTAAAAGTAAGATGTTATCTTTACTTAAAAAGCATGTATTGATCCGATTTATATTTGTGACATATTTCATTATTTTGATACCTTCATTTTATTATCATATCACAGTTAAGAAAACTAGAAATTGAAAGTTTTCATTATGTTTGAATGATTACTTCCCTAATTTATTTATCAATTATCAGAAAATTGATGGCATGTTTACATGGTTTTACTCATTCTATATGAAATCTATTTGCTCTTGTCTTGCTCTTGTACTTATATCATATTGTGTCAGAATCTAGTATCTATAATTAGTACAATGGATACGACATTGATTAAAACAATCTTTTTCCACAGGAGATGATCACAGCCAGTTATGTTCCGTCAGTACAAGTAAGTTGATTTTGCCCTTTGCTTCAGTTTCCACATATTACCGGAATTTTGTATGTACTACTCACCTAAACTATTCCTTTTAATAGAATTACTTATTTAGTTATTTTCTTTGTTATCCGTTTAACTGTAGATTTCTACACAGAGCAAAAAAGAGAAACGTTTTCTATATGACATTGTTGCCAATGGTCGCACTGGGATAGATGTTGACAAGTAAGGAACCTTACTGATAATAACTAATGGCTGTAGCAAGTGAGCTTTAATTCTTTGTTTTATTTTTTTAGGCATTCATGTTATTAGTTATTCCGTATAGGTTTGACTACATTAATCGTGATTGCCGAGCTTGTAATATTGGCTGCAATTTTCAATTTAGAAGGTATGTTACTCTTTTTTTTTCTCGGATTCTTGACCAATTTTCTGGCAATATTAGATTTGGTGGCTTCTTTCAGCATGGAGTATTACTTGGTTGGCCGTCAACTGTCGAAGTAGTTGGATAACCAAAACTTTCTAAATATTGATTAGAAACGTTGGATTCATTCTGCTTATTAGGAAGAATAAAGAATCTCCATTTTATAATTATGTTCAATGGTCAGGCATCTGAGAGCTCTTCTGTACTTTTATTGTGCCTCATCTCTCAGGGAGAATTAAATAAAAATCTGTGCCTTTTATTGTACTTTTTGTTGTGCCTCATCTCTCAAGTTAACTGCCTTTCTCTTGTTGTATAAAAATCTGTTTCACTCCCTTGTAGCGAGCTTTTCCTGTCAAATGAAATACACCCATTAGAAAATCATCTTGTTCCTTCTGTCAGATTGCTTCTTGCTGAAAGCAAACCTCATCAAAATTAACATAAAGTCGTTACGCCTCGTTTGATACGTGGGAATGAAGTCAAGTGAAAATGGAATGGAAGAATGAATGGAATGGAATGTATGTGAGAATGGAATGGTCATTCTCATTCTCTTATTTGGGTGCGTTTGTAGAATGAAGCTAGAATAAAAATCTAATTCTCATTCCCATGTTTGGTATCACTAGTTCACAAGTGAGAATGGAATCTCATTTTCTAATAATGCCCTTATAACAACATAGATTTTTAATAAGATAAAAATAAACATTAATGATAATAACTAAAAAAATTTATTTATGCATATGTTATATTAATCTAGGTATGTGTTATACTAAAGCGCATGTTATCGATCAGGTGTATGTTTCGTTTATATTTTTTAAACAATTCTCACTATTTCTGCATATGTTATATTAATCTAGGTATGTGTTATAATAATGCCCTTATACCTCTATATATAGTCTAGACATGATATGGTTTTGATAATTTTAATATTTTGACCAATTTCTCAGCGAGAGTTTCCTCTTTTCATTAATATTGGGTCAAATATTTTTCAATCAAAAGTTAGATTTATTGTTGTGCGTGAACCACAATCAAACATGTACACAATGGGTACATATAGTTCTCTATGGTGGGAAAGCAATAGCAAAAGTTCAAAAAGAATATAATATGCTGGTGAAAATAACAGACTTTAAACAATGGTGAATAAACAAAAAAATTGATTGACCAAAAAAGATATTGACATGAAAGAATTTCAATCGGCAAATAATATATAGTTTCAGTTGTATCTGTTTTTATATTAAATTGCATTGCTCCTATGTTGAGCAATTGTGATATAATAAGCTAATGAAATATGTACCGCTAGTTTTAATATGCTACTGAAATATGTACCACTAGTTTTAATCTCTATCCCGCAAAAAATTCCTATTGTTCGAATATAATTAGTAGCTGAGAGAAAATGAGAATACGTAGTCAAAACCATGATTTTTAAATTGATTCTTATTATTAATAGGGTTATAATTGAAAAAAACCTAACTAGTTTGATTCTCCCCTTGAATGAGAATGATCATTCCCTACTCACTTAGAATGCTCATTCCCACAAAAAGTGGGAATGGCTATTCCATGGGAATGAACATCTAAAAATAAGTTTTGTTTGGTATGAGGGAATGAGAAGTGAGAATGATATTCCATTCCACCCCATTCCCGCGTACCAAACGGGGCCTTAGAGTTCGAATGGAACTCGAGCAGTTGCAAGGGGAACACTTGAGATAGATCCTAGTAATTCTACCTACTGCTCCTAGTGAGGAATGGTCTTCTCATTTCCCTTAAAATGTTTAATAACTGTAGCAAAGTCATCACAGCGAGTGGTGAAGGCAGAAGTGTAAGGTCTATGGCAGTATGTTCAAATTAAATATCTCTGGTACGAGTCTTATGGTCCTTAGTTTTGTTAGTGATTATATCATGTTTGAAGACATATTTGAATGATTTGATCATGATTTGCAGGCATTGGAGAGGTTTTTTGCTTTACTTCACCAATTTTCTTATTTGCATCACTCTTTTTTATGCATTTAGAATACTATAGTGTAATGTAGTAAAGGCACATGCTTGAATTATGCCTGCCAGAGATGAAACTAAACGTTCGGATGACATTTCAATGAAGTAGTACAATGGTTTAGGAGCTTGGACTCATTTTATGGCTGGGAAATGGAAAGAGTGGAAAATGGGAAGAGAGTTGGAATCTTAGAATAAGATTGTAATTGCTGATAGCTGCATCGAGTTCAGGAAAATATTCATCTTAATTTCTCTCTTGCAAACTGTGTGTTACTTGAGATACTTGTCCATTCTTTATTGAATGGGAAGAGTAAAATAAATGCATCGAATCAGACTTTCTATCCATTGATGATGATGGCTGATAGCTACGTACTGTTCATGATGATATTCATTTCAGTCTCTATTCTCTTGCAAACTATGTATTGCTTGAGATGCTTTTCCATTCTTTATGTCAAGTGACCCTCTACATTTTCTTGTTGCAGGCTGTTGGATAGCATGCGTGTTATGGATGATGAAATATGCTACCCTGCAAAAGAATGTTAGTATTTTGTGAAATGACATTTATCATATTTATTCTGTCTTGCTTATTATACTTGATATTGGATCAGATCTTACTATCCACAAATTATTTGCCACACGTGCTGATCTTCATCGAACAGTTTATACTCATGCAAAAGTAAAGGTACTAATATATCCTTCTAACTGTGTTTATACTCATGCATAAGATTGATGTATGACTTTTAAAAGTTTACTGTTCAGATAATATTTTTTCTCCTTTCTGATGTATACTAGAATAATTTTCCTCCTTGTTGAGTAAACTTGTCCGTGATGTAATGAATCAATTATTGCTACTTTCTATTGCTATTTTGTGATCTGCTTCTGAGTGCTTCATGTCTTCAGGCCATAGAGCTTATGCTCGTAGACGCACTTGTGAAAGCAAATAATTATCTCTCCATAGCTTCCCATATTTCAGACCCAGCACAGTACTGGAAGGTTCTCTGATTGTTTATGCTTTATTATGGTTGTTTGAATTTTTTATTTATCTGTTATACTTGCAGCATATGATTAAATCTCCTCTTTGATTTGCTCCTTGCAGTTAGATGATACAATCATGAAAGCCATTGAAACAGCTCCAGATGAAGAACTGAAAGAATCTAGAGATATACTCCGACGAATTCGTAGGAGAGAATTATATCAGGTAATCTTCCCATCTCTTCTTTCTTAAATCCTGGTGTCACAACCTGCTTGAAGAAGTGACATCTAAAACAATTATTCTTTACTGATGGATTTTTTTAGTGCATTTTTCTGCTGTATTGAGCAAAGCTAGTATATATTTTGTTTCATTTCAAGAATGACCAACTTCCTCTATTGCTGCAGGATCAGTCCCTGATCTTAATTTATCTAAATGATTTTATATTTTCTGATACATCTCTTTCAAATACTGATGATGAATGTGTTATTCTAGTTACATGTGAAGAAATGTATAGCTTATACTTTTGTTCTGTGTTAGTTCTGTAATGAGTTTGCTGTTCCAAGGGACAAAGTAGAGCACTTCAACAGCATAACTGCACGGGACATCATTTGCTGCCAGGTTCCAAGTCATCTAGCTCTAATTATCTTCCCTGGTTAATTGCTAACAAATTAACATATCTTAAAATCATGTAGTTGTTCATTCAGTGTAAGTTCTCTGTCTTAAACAGAAATATAGTGGAGTAACACTAAAGGAAGAAGATATTGCTGTTAGCAACGTCCGAATAGATCTGAGTTGTGGAAAAGATAACCCTCTCGACAGGTGTATCATCAAACAGATGTTTTATCATTATTTAATAGTTTTTTCTAGCGTATTCTTGAAAATACTAACATCTTCTTTTGCCTTTCTATGCATGTGCTTCTCCAGGATCAATTTTTTCCAGGTGAAAATTTCAGTATCTTCGAAAGATATCATGTTGAGTATGTGTTTTCCTGGGGTTTCTTTATCAAATGCTTTTTTAAGAATAGAAAACTTTCCATGGAAGTTGCTTTTCAAGTATATTTATGGACTAAGCTATATAAATACAAAAGCACCTTTGCCAGTTGGCCCCATTGATGTGTATTTTTCTTTTCAGTAAATTACATGTGCACTCTTTTCTCTGGTGCATCTGAGGATTATGTGAATGAGACACATTCCTTATGTTAAATGACCACGCGGATCATCTGCAACATAAAATGTTCTAGTACCATGTTATATTGGAAAAGTTACTTGATTCCAGAGATGGATAGTCATGTTTTAATCATTAAATTAAAAAACAGATAGGATAACAATAATATAGTCTTTCCAATGTGGGATTCAACAAATTAATCTAATCTCTAATATGTATATATATATAATGCAGTAGATAATTTACATGATGAGTACTTTATTATGTAGCTTCCACTGGTTGGTTAGTTGCTAGATAGCTTTGATTGTGCTTGTTGCATTACTGGACACTGGATAATTATTGGCTTGATCAATCTCCATAGTCAGTGCTTTCTCCTCTAAGTTTCTCTTTAAGTAAATTTATCATAAATAGTAATGTATTTTTTTTCTCAAAAAAATCTTATCAGGATTACTCGAGCGAGAGAAAATTTCCCATCTCAGATGACCGTGTCAGTCATCTATTACCTTCATGCTATCAGGACAGGATTGTGAGAGTTTACGCCAAGAAACCAGAGCTGGTGTGTAAATATTACACAAAACCCCTTCCTTTTTCCCCCCTTCTTCCGTAAAACCTGATGTTTATAAACTATTGTAGGCGGACGCAATATCGGATGCATTTGAGAATTTGCAGGTGAAGATGTACGGAGGCACACTTCATGCCACGCCCGAGAAGAAGAAACAACGCAGGAAGTAACACGTTTCAAGTAGTCTCCTTACAATTACGCATATTTCCATGATATAGTATACAGAATACACTATATCTTCTTTATGTTTTGTATATTAAAGGAACTACTTCTTAATATGCAATGATCGTATACATAGGTGGATATAACAGTGTATAGGCATACAATTGAATTTTGTATAGCTGGAATTATCTGGCTATTTTATATATGTTTTGACCTGCTGTTAATAGACTTCTGCTAAAGAAATGAAGTCATGCTGCTGTTGCTGAGGCCTGTTTGTTGACAGCCCAATTATATGGCGGCATTTATGTGGGCTACACCACCCGTATAATAATGTTTCTAAGCCTTGAGCAAATGTAGACATTTAATTTTTGTTGAAAAAGGCAGAGCAGGGGGTGAACAAGTACTATTCTTATCAGAACTATCTGTATACGAGCGGTCCAATATAAAGGCTAAATTACCAATTTGCCCTCCTCATTTATGGATCAGAATCATCCTCTGCATGCGGGTGGTTCTGATAAGATATGTAGTTGGGATGAAGGGTGAAACCGTTTAATTTTTATTTATTTTTGTTTGTTTGTTTGTTTGTTTGTTTGTTTTTTTTTTTTTGGGGGG
>BQKN01000852.1:448578-485278 GCA_022839385.1 Asparagus kiusianus
GATTCCCTGTAGAGGATCAAATCTTATAGAGAGAAGTTCTAATAAGGTTCACTGCTAACTTTAAAACACTGCAAACAGTATAAAACTCAACACAAGCATCATTTTGAAACAAGTGTCGAAACTTTTAAATTGCTCCTTTTTCTATCCTCATTTATCTGTCGTCATCCCTGATCTCAAGTATCACTTCCGAATTTAAAACGATCTTGATGCAAAAGGAATAATAATAATATTGAGGAAAAACAAAGACCTGAGAAGGAAAATAGAATTTTAAAAGGGCATATTCATAGGCACGAAACACGTATGATCAGAACCATTCTTTATTGATTCTCAAAGACCATTGTATTTACAGTTTTCGCCCCTTTTAAAGAAGTTCTTTTTGTTGCCATATGAATGGAGAACAATCTATGAGTTTCAAAGTTTGTATTCATCTCTAGCTTAATTGGCAACGCCTTGTGTCTTTCTTTGCAGTTTCCCCATTCTTTTGCATGTTTTAAACTTGGATACTAACTTGTATCATTGCCTACTTTGTGTTCCAAAAGTGGTTTTGTTTTTGTTTTTTGTTTTTTTATATAATTTTGTTTTTGTATTAAAACTCTTCAAATGAGCTACATTTCAACTTTAGCCCTCTAATATTCATGTCTTCTATTTAAACATCAACTTAATCATAATCGTTGTAAATTTAAATAGATAATTACAATTTATAAATATGTGTAATAAGAAAAAGTTGAAGCCATTCAAATTCATTTTGAGGAACAAATATAGAAAACCTTCTCCTTCTAAGAAACGAAGTATAAATTTCACATAAATATCAGAAACTATATTTTTATCATAAACTATATTTATCAAAAAAAGATGTTAGTGTAAGTTGAGTAGAATTTCTATCACAACATTGAGCTGAGCAATGTAGGGACAATGAAATACTGAAGCTATTCCCCTACTTGCATCTTACAAATCATAACGCTTCATATGGTGCGGGGGCATTCTTACTGCGTTCCTACTTGTGTAAGTCGGAAAATAAATGTAGTATAATATTCTCTTATTTACTTTACTAAAATTATTTTGTCATCCTCTTTTGTTTCTTAATTATAATGAATTTTTTAAATAAATATCAGTAACTCCATTAAGATTATTTTTTATAACATGCAATATTTTTATATAGAATAAAAATAACATTTTTAAATAAATATATGTTATAATATTATTGAATAAAATCCCTATTTAGAAAGGCAATTGATAGATTAAAAAGAAGAACAAATTTTCATTTTCGACCATTTCTGAAATTTATTTAGTATTTTCGACATACTTTACACTTATTTATTATTTTGACCTAGTTTCAGCCATCTTTCAGAAAACGGGTCGAAATTAATAAATAAGCACAAACAGGTTGAGAATCATGAGATTGGAACTAAAGACCACTTGAATATTTGAAATTTATCTTTCTTGGGGTTAACCACTTGGCCAACTATTGTAATCACACTTGAACTTGAAATTATATCTTGATTCCCTAAACATTCACAGGAGTCACAATCCCGTGAAGTTTAGCCTAGTTCTAAACTAGTGTAGTTTAACTTTCTACTAAACTACACCAGATTCTCAATCCGATGAAGCTTTTTGCGCTTATTTATCAATTTCGATCCAGTTTCTGCCCGGTGGCTGAAACTATGTCGAAAATGATAAAAGTGCAAAGTATGTCATATTTGATAATTAAGTTTTAAAAATGGTGGAAAATGAAAATTGGCTCTAAAAAGAAAGGAAAAAAGTTATAAGAAAGGAAAACTTCATGTCACGACCTTTCTCTCAAATCCCACCACCACCTCACTCCCCAAAATATAACACATCCTCGATTCAAAAAACAAAACAAAAACAAAAGCCAGAAAAAGCTCAATATAACTCCAAGTAGAATCTCTACTCAAGCAATAACCCAGCTCAGAGAGAGAGAAAGAGAGAGAGAGAGGATGAAGGAAGAAGGAGCAGGAGATGGGTTCTTGAGAGCAGACCAAATCGACCTCAAGAACCTCGACGACCAGCTCGAGAGGCACTTGGCTCGAGCCCCAACTCTCGAGAAGAAGAAGGAGAACGAGCTCGAAGAAGAGGGAGGAGCGAGCTTTATTGGGAGCAGGCAGCGAGAGGAGTGGGAGATTGATCCAACGAAGCTGGTGATCAAATCTGTGATCGCCAGAGGGACTTTTGGGACCGTTCATCGTGGGGTTTATGATGGCCAAGATGTTGCAGGTGCGCGACAAAAATAAAATAAAATAATAAAAAGTGAAAAGTAAAAAAATGTTGGATTTTGATTGGGGTTTTGGGATGCCCATTAATGGTTTTGTAACACCCATGTTTTGTTTTTTTTTTATCAAATTTTGGGGTTTTTGGTTAGAGCAAGAAATTTCATTGCATTTTGGGGATTAGTCTGTCAAATTTATCTCGTTATACCCATTTAGTTCTACTCCAATGCTTGCACGTGTTTTGATTTTTTATTTTTATTTTTTGAATTTTCTGATGTTTATAGTGTCAATTATCTGTTCGTTATCGCAAGTTAATTCCTCTCTAGTTTAGATCACAGTCATGAAGTTAACAGCTACTTCTAAAATCATGGAAAACTTTTAAATTTTTACTGCTGTTACTTTAGTTTGGCTCCAAACTGTTAGATTTAAACTGGAGGAAGTAATTTGGTAGGACTAACAAGTTTTGATGGATTTATTTTATAATATTAAAGTTCTAGGGAGACTCTTTCCCCCTCCAAATTAGATGACAGTTGAGGGATTAACATCTCAAATTAGATGACAGTTATCGTATCTATATGTTTGTTTTTTCGGTACTTGGGTTGTCTTTGACTTAGAATCTAGAAATATAGAAAATTATAACATAATAAGAGGAAGGGAATTACCTTTTTCTTATTAAATTTCTAGATTTTGATAGCTATTTGCTCGGTTATAATTTTAGCACCCATATATCAACTTCCCTTTTTCTCAATATAGCTCATAGAATTAAGAACTAGAAATACATTCAACTGTTAACCACAGAAGAAATGCAAAGTCAATAGTAGAAATCTAAAAACAGTTGGTAGTCTTTTGCTAATCTGCTTACTGTCTCCAATTCCAGTTTCTTCTTGTCTTATCTAATTCATCAAGAAAGAAAGGCTTCATTTAATCCATAAAGTTTTGGAAACATGGCACGGAGATTATCTTTTAAGCTTTAAACTTGTCCATGCCTATGAAACTTTGAACCCTGCTCCTTTGTTCATACTGTTTTAGCCATAAGGATGCTCATGACCTTTTCACAAGTTTGGGACTGATTGTTTTCTTTTTGCACTTTCATGTGATATCAACTTACCAAGTGTGATGCTAATGCTAATCTTGTGATATGAGTGTGATAGGTAAAAAGCTATAACTAATAAATTGCAAAATGAGCAATGTTGACCCTGTGGCTTAGAAAATAAAGTAACCAGTTATTGATGTATGAAACCAATTGTATTAGATGTATAAAGTTGCAACATATAAATGCAGCTACATTCTCCTTGTTAGGTGGTAAATCATCAGATTGTTGTTTCCTTGTTTTATCTCTTTCGTAACATTTTTTTGGCTCTTCAAACCAATTTATACACTTCCTCAAACAATTCTTTATGTAATTTCCCTTCCCTTTTTTGCTTCCTGTCTCCATATCTAATTTCTCATTGTCCTGTCCAGATCATCAAGAAAGTAGAAAGAAAAAGCAGGGTTTAGAGAGAGAATAAGAGTTTTACTTCATTAATTGCATAAAGTTTTGGGAACATAACCTGGAAATTACCTTTTAAGTTTATATTCATCATGCCTATGAAACTTCGAATCATGCTCCTTGGTTCATATTGGTTATGGATGCTCGTCACTTTCACAAGTTGGGACTGATGTGTTTTCTTTCTGCACTTTCATGTGATACAAACTGACCATGTAGGATTCTTATGTTAATCTTGTGATATATCGAGGGTGATAGGTTAAAAGCAGCCATATAACAAGTAGAATGCACAAGCTAGTTTAATTGGACAAACAAGGACGTGGCTTTTGACGAAGATGAGAAAAGAACAATTTTGATCCTTTGGCCTAGAAAGTACAGCGGGAAGATACTGATGTATAAAATAAAATATAAATCTATAATTTTGCAATATAAATTAATATTTCCATTATCGGGAGCTTGTTTCCTTAATTTAAATACCATATTTTTTTTTCATATGGACAGGTGCAAAATACACAACAATGAACAATAGTGCTGTTCCTAACTGGCTAAGAATGGGTTGTTTCTGTAATTTTACTTAAATAATTTGAAATAGCTTTTTTAAATTACTTTCTGTTTCCGTTTCCAGTGAAATTGCTTGATTGGGGGGAAGAAGGCAGCAGAACAGAAGCTGAAATTGCTTATCTTCGGATGGCCTTTTCTCAGGAGGTTTCAGTTTGGTATAAGCTTGACCATCCCAATGTAACTAAGGTATGACTTTTACTACTTTTCTCTTTTACAATTTTTATAACAACATTGTTGAAATACAACACGTTAAAGCTAATGTCGTGAAATTTCTTTATTAAGCCATGATGTAATTGTTTCCTGTGCTTGTAGCATTCATGTTCTGATGTCTACTGGCAGTAGTAGTGGATACCACATTCTAATAACTGGATGTCTCATACATGATGTCTGTGATATGAATCATTTAAAATTTCACCACGTCAAAGTGATAGGTTAAGCTCATTTTCAATTATGGGCTGAAGGGAAGTGGCAATATCATTCAGAAATTTGGTTTATTGGAAGTGTTGACATATTAATATATTTAGGGGGTTATTTGTAAATTGTAGGGGCCTATATAAGCCCATATTATCTCAGCAATAAGATTAGGATTTTCTCTATTCTTCCTCATGGTATCAGAGCCATCGCCCCACCTCTAAAACCCTAGCCGCCTCCCCAAGCACCAGATCCCCAGCCCCCTTCAGCGCCAAGCCTCCCTCCCTCTGGCCAACATCACCACCCGAACCAACAGCCCCTCCGGCCAACAACCCCTCCCCCCCATCGGAACCAGATCCACCTGAACCTGCTGAACCAGATCACCCGAACCCGCTGTAGTAGCCCCCGCTGCCCAGTCGCACCCCCGCTGCCCGCACACCCCCGCTGCCCAGTAGCCCCCAAACCTCGTTGCACCCCCCCTCGCACCCCGCGGAACCAGATCCACCCGAACCCGCTGTAGCAGCCCTCGCTGCACAGTCGCATCCCTGCTGCCCAGTCGCCCCCAAACCTCGCCCGCAACCCTAGCCACATCCGATGATGTGTAGCTTGTTGGATTCCCTCGACATCTCAGTCATAGAACTGATGAGAGGATGTGTAGCTTGTTCGATTCCCTCGACATTTCAGTCCTAGAACTAATGAGAGGAAGAGCGTATATCTCACGGTGTTGAGATATATCACTGTCGATTCTTGTTTCCTTTGAGAAACAAAAATTTAGTTGAGATCCTACTCTTGTTGTGCAACAGAAGTGATGTCGAATTTTTTCACTGCGCACAACAAGGGAAGGAGAATAAGTAGTTGATCTAAAGCCTGATCGATGGAGGAGATCATCAAGAAGTTGAACCCCGCGGATGTCTCAACTTTGATGCAGTTGATGAAGTTGTCGGCTGGTGAGAGTGCGACAAGGTCACCGAAAAAGTTGGAGCTTCCACCCATCGATCTGAAGCTTGATGGACCAGCTACTTACCTAAGTTGGTCACGACGGGTAAGATACACATTTGCAGGGAGGAACCTGGAGGGGTACTTAACAGGAGAGACGATAGAGCAGACTGAAGGCTCAGCTGGAAGAGATGAGTGAAAGTCCACTCATATGTTGGTGTACATCTGCTCCTCAACTCATTGGTCCAGTCTATCGCCGCCATAGTAGATGGCATCTGGAAGGTGATGGATGTTTGGGAGAAGTTGAGGAGGACCTATGATGGGGTGGGAAACAACCTGAGGATGTTCCAGATCAAGGGAGAAATCGACGCCATAGTTCAGAAAGAGAGGACTGTCCAGGGGTATGCTATAGAGCTGGAGCGCCTGTGGATTGATTATGATCACCTCTCACCTTGGGCGAGTTGTAAGAACCCGGAGTGTAAGGAGCAAGAGGCCTTTCTATAGGAGAGGACTATGATGTTCCTCAAGGGGCTGGCATCGAAGTTTGCTCAGAGGACTGCATTGCTGCTAGCTCAGCCAAAGATTCCAACACTTGAGGAGGCAGTCTCGGTCATGATTCAGGAGGAGACTCATATTAAGCTGTAGGCAGGGACATGTGGACTTCCTATGGTGAAATCAGCACTGACGACCTCTAACAACACTGGATCCAAGGGGGAGACTCGACAGTACTACAACTACGGTGAAGTGGGTCATCTAAGGCATTCTTGCACCAAGCCACCTAAGGAAGACGAATCGGGTAGACATGGACAGTTCGTAGGTCGTGGTCGTGGCCGTGGGGGTCGACGAGGTGGAAGAGGAGCAGACAACCTGACGAATCTTATGGTAGCAGAGGGAGACGAAGCAGCTGAGGTGGTCTTTACTGAGGAGGACCATGCGCTCCTGGAGATACTCAGGAGGAAGCAGAAAGTAGCAGGATATGGAGACAGGAGGAGTGGGACTGAGGAAGCATCCACTTCGTTCTTCGCCAGAGGCAACACTACTACTTATGCTCATCCGACCAAAGGTATCGATGACATACATGCTCTTACTTCTATGTCTCCCAATAGATCATCAAAATGGATAGTCGACTTCGGTGCGTCTCGACATGTGATAGGTAATGCTAGTGAGTTCTCATCATATACTCATCTAGCATCGACTGATAGTATCCAAACAGCTGATGGTACATTTTAGCTAGTGATTGGTAAGGGTATAATCAATTGTACAGGTTCTGTAACTTTGTCCAATGTTTTGCATGCTCTTTTCTTTCCAGTCAATCTTTTGTCCATTAGTGCTATTATACTCCAACTAAAATGTATTGTTTCTTTTAACATTCCTAAGGCAATCTTCCAGGAAAAGGGGACAGGACGGAGACTTGGGACTAGCACGTGGAGTAGTGGACTGTGGTACTTGGATCATGAAGGGCTAGATTCAGCGTTGGTATCAATCATAGAAAGAGCAGGAGTAGGATTTGAGATGAGTGCCGAGAGTGTGTTGATGCTTCATCACCAGCGTTTGGGACACTCATCCTTTAGTATTTTAAGTAGGTTGTATCCCTCTTTATTTGAGAAAACAAATAAACAGAAACTTGTGTGCGATGCATGTGAGTTTGAAAAGCTTACTAGAAGCTCTTATGTTAGTTCTGGTCATAGGAGTTCTCATGCATTTGACTTGATACATTCAGATGTTTGGGGGCCTTGTTCCACAAGTTCTATGAATGGATACAAGTATTTTGTTACCTTCATTAATTGTTTCTCTCGCGTTACTTGGTTATTCTTGATGAAAAATAAGAGTGAAGTGTTTGGTTGTTTTTAAAACTTTCATAGGTATGTTCAGACTCAATACGGAGCAATGGTGAAGGTATTAAGGTCTGATAATGAGACAGAGTATGCCAACAGAGCGCTTGAAGAATACTTGTCATCTTAGGGAATACAACATCAGACTACATGTCCATATATACCAGCTCAGAATGGGATAGCAGAAAGGAAGAACAAACATCTTTTAGAGGTTGCTAGAAGCATGATGATATCCATGAATGTCCCAGAAATATTGTGGGGGCAAGCAGTGTTGACTGCGCTACCGATCAACAGAATGCCCTCGAGAGTGCTGGATTAGAAGTCTTCATGTGAGATGTTGAAGGGAGATAATGGTGGGATTCTTCCACTGAAGGTGTTTGGCTGTGTGTGCTTTGTGAAGGACAACATGTCATCCGTCTAGAAGCTTGCCCCTAGAGTGGTGAAGTGTATCTTTGTGGGCTCAGAAGGGATATGTTTGCTAGAGCCCGGTGGAGAAGAGGCTGTTTGTGAGCATGGATGTACACTTTTGAGAACTCGAGCCATATTACACCTGGAAGGTATCTTCATCCGTTGGTAACTCACCTGATACTGGAAGTATGAGGCGAGAGGGAGAGAATAGTGAGAGGTCGGTGAACAATATGGAGAAATCAATTTCTGTATCGATTCATTGGGAGGAAGAATTAGTTGAGGAGCAGGAGAATGATATAAGAGGTGTTAGGCCCACGACTCAGGGGGAGCTACTTACCTATAGTAGGAAGGGAAAGCAAATTACGAGAACAGTACCTACAGTGTCACTGGTGCCAAGTCCCTTGCCAATGCTTGCCCCGACTCCTGAGACACCTACACCACCACCAGATTCCTCCTAAAGTGATATCATTCCTCTACTTACTCCTACACCAATGTCAGTATGGAGGATTACTCGCAGCAACGCGAGAAATCCTCCCGATAGATATGATTAGGATCTTGCCCAGTTTGTATCATATTTTAACATCCACCCTGCACATGGAGTATTCATTGCATCATTGGACTCTGTTATTGTACCTAACAACTGACAGGTGGCTAAGAAGGACCCAAAGTGGAAAGCGGCTATGCACGAGGAGCTAGGGGCTCTTGAGAAGAATCACACTTGGGAGTTAGTAAAACTACCAGAAGGAAAAAGAACAGTTGGATGCAAGTGGGTCTTTACTGTGAAGCAGAATCCAGATGGACAGGTTAAGCACTGCAAGGCTCGTCTAGTGACAAAAGGGTACAGTCAGACATATGGCATCGACTATGATGAGTTTTTTGCACCGATGGCGAAGATGAGCATTGTTAGGACCTTAATCTCTTTGACAGTAAATGGTGGATGGAAGCTACACCAACTAGATGTGAAAAATGCATTTCTTCATGAAGATCTAATGGAAGAGGTATATATGAAAATACCATCAGGATTCGACACAGATCAGACAGTAAGGTCTGCAAATTAAAGAAGTCTCTCTATGGGCTAAAGCAGTCTCCTCGTGCTTGGTTCGATAGATTCAGGAGGGCTATGATATGCATTGGCTACCAACAGATTAACGCCGATCATATCGTATTCTTTAGACGAAGTAGAGGTCACATTACCATACTTGCGGTATATGTGGATGATATGATTATTATAGGGGATGATGAGAATGAGATTGCCCAACTCAAAGTGAGACCGGGAAAAGAATTCGAGGTGAAAGATCTTGGCTTTCTTCGATACTTTCTTAGAATAGAGATAGCTCGAGGAGCGGAAGAGATTATCCTCTCTCAAAAGAAGTATGCACTAGATCTTCTCAAGGAGACAGGAATGTTA
Source organism: Asparagus kiusianus (assembly GCA_022839385.1). Lineage (NCBI taxonomy): Eukaryota > Viridiplantae > Streptophyta > Magnoliopsida > Asparagales > Asparagaceae > Asparagus > Asparagus kiusianus. The sequence continues at coordinate 457,846 of BQKN01000852.1, forward strand.
GGGTGCAAACCTGTAACTATACCGATCGACCAGAAGTTCAAGCTGGGTGTTGAGGCTGGAGAACCAGTTGATCGTGACAGATACCAGAGGTTGGTGGGTAGGTTGATCTATTTGAGTCACACACGTCCCGATATCTCTTTTGCAGTGAGCGTGGTGAGCCGCTACATGCATAATCCGAGTAAGGGTCATATGGACGCAGTGTACCAAATTCTAAGGTATTTGAAGCGTGCTCCCAGAAAAGGACTGACATTCAAAAAGAATGAACATGTGAGCATTGAGGGTTACTGTGACTCTGATTGAGCTAGCTGTGCTGATGACAAGAGGTCCACCTCAGGATACAACATCTTTATAGAAGACAACTTGGTCTCGTGGAAGAGCAAGAAGCAGACAGTGGTGGCAAGATCAACAACTAAAACAGAGTATAAAGCTATGGCCTTGGGAGTTGTGGAATTGTTATGGTTGAAGAGTATGCTGGTGGAGCTGAAGCTGGATCAATGAGCAAAGATGAAGATGTGGTATGATAACAAGTCAGCCATCAGTATCGCCAACAACCCAGTACAACATGATAGAACCAAACACATCGAGATCGATAGGTTCTTCATCAAAGAGAAGTTGGACAGTGGACTACTAGAGTTAAGTTATGTTCCAACTAAGGATCAGGCAACAGATTATCTGACTAAGGGACTTAGCTCAGTAGATATGATTAGAGGAAGTGACAAGATGAGCTTAGTAGATATCTTTTGCCCATCTTGAGGAGGAGTGCTGACATATTAATATATTTAGGGGGTTATTTGTAAATTGTAGGGGCCTATATAAGCCCATATTATCTCAGCAATAAGATTAGGGTTTTCTCTATTCTTCCTTAGGAAGGATCAGTAATAACATTTGATAACAGAAGCAATTGATATTGAAACTTTTTGAAATGAGTTGATTAACAAGGCTAATAATACAGTACATTATGGCAGCACTTAGGATAACACATTCTTGTCATATATCCAGTCATTAATTGCCTATCTAATTACCAGCAACCACTTGTTTTTAGTGGTTTAGATTTAATAATTGGAGAAACAGCATATTCATAACAGTTTCTTCCAGTGACAGATTGTGTGGATACAATCATGCAATTGCGTAAAGCAATTCTTGTGTTTAACGTGCATGTAATTGAGGCAAAAGCATGGGATCAACCCTTTTGTTTACTAACCGGGATATTTCACATGCCATGAAATGCTAACATGTTTGTTCATGTGTTGTGTGTTTATCACTATATATGAGAGTATCCCCTTATCATATACACTTTTATACACACAAATGCACATGCATGCATACATACATACATAATTTACAATCATCATGTTAGAATCTCAAGGTACAGAATTTGGACAAGAAAGTATTTACCCTTGTTAAAGTGCATTAGATGTTTCCTTTTCCACTTCTATACTAACATCCATTCAAATTTGTTTTTCAGTTTGTAGGAGCTACGATGGGCTCAAGAGATTTAAGTATACAAACAGAAAATGGTCAACTTAGCATGCCAAGTAATTTATGTTGTGTGGTTGTTGAATATCTTCCAGGGGGCACATTGAAGTCATATCTTATAAAAAACCGGAGAAGAAAACTAGCCTTCAAAGTTGTTATCCAATTAGCACTTGATCTTGCTAGAGGGTGAGCAACGGTCTTCTGTCCCTTTGCAGTTTAGAAATTCATTGCAGATCCATATTACTACTGAACATTTGCAAATACTTTTGTTTTGTGTTGTAGGTTGAGCTATCTTCACTCAAAAAAAATTGTGCATAGAGATGTGAAAACTGAGAATATGCTTTTGGATAAGGCAAGAACCATTAAAATTGCTGACTTTGGTGTTGCTCGTATTGAGGCTCAAAACCCAAATGATATGACGGGTGAGACTGGAACTCTTGGCTACATGGCTCCTGAGGTATAATCCTCTTATTGAAAAGTTCCCCAAATTTTGTAATTCATTTGCTTACTATTATCCATAGCTCATTATCCACAAATAACTTGGGGTTATTTCCGCTTCACAAATTTATCCTCTTTGATGGGAGTATGGCTTTCTCAAAATAAAATCAGTTAAGCCTTCTTGGTTTTTCCCTGTTACAAAAATTTCTACATGTTTCTTTAACAAGTTGATCATGCGTCCCCTTTCCTCATATGTCAATAGGAGAAGCATATGCTATTGCAAATCTTACAAATTTTCTTTGCTGACAAAAAATGTAACTCCTCTGAAATATTTCCTTACTAGATTCTTGTGGTATCAATGATATAAGTATTATATTATCTATCAAGGCTTCATTTATTAAACTAAGAGCTTAAACCTCTCCTTGCAGGACAAATGTTCTTTCTTTGTGAACTTTCAGCTGCTAACTTGCTACAAGTTCATTCTGATATCACATCCCAAGATTCTCAACCCTTTTTTTGTGTGCTTGTTTAATAGTGAAGTAGTAAAGCAAGAGTATTCTATGGTTAGCAGATCAATAAAGAACAGTATTATCTAAATATCCAATTTAACTGAAAGCATGCAATAATTTTCACAGTATTTGCATTTATTATTCATGTAGTTAGATATTTACCCTTCCAAAAACTAATTACAGGTCCTCAATGGAAACCCTTACAACAGAAAATGTGATGTTTACAGTTTTGGTATCTGCTTGTGGGAGATATACTGCTGTGATATGCCATATCCTGACCTTAGCTTCTCAGAGATAACTTCTGCAGTTGTTCGGCAGGTATATACCCTTATTTCACATTGATACTTTCTTTATTTCTTCAGCATATTTAGCAGAACATGATAGGGTAGGAGAAATTTGAAATTGCAACAAAATGACATTATTTGGCATGCAACAAGAAGCAATCAAAAGGACTGTTAACAAAATTCTCAAAGCCTCCTTTATTACATTAAAATTCTGGTTTAGTGACAATTGAGTTTTATAATTTTTATACTTGTCCCTGTGGTTTTAACTTCCTCGCTGATACTTTTTTTTTTCTTTTAGAAGTCCAGTTTAAAAGTTATAATTCTATACTCCAAGAAGGGAAGCTGAAAAAAGAATGTAAGAAATGTTTATGCAAAGGTTACTTTAAGATACATTTTCGAAGACAAGTACATTCATAGCTTGAAGTCAAACTCATCATCGTTCACATTGGGCATGCTTAAAATTCCAAATAATTGTTAAAACATCTACAACCCTCTTCTTCACTGAACTCTTTCTTTCTTTGAAAGTGGTATAATACAAATTTGTGTGCACATGCAGACTCTGATCCAAATTAATTGCCTAGAATTTATCTAGTTGGTTCGTTTTTCAATATTAGTCCATCAAATGTTGAATCTTTCATATTTTGAAAGTAGCCCCTCAAATCACCGAAATTGCTATTAGGCCTTCCAATTCTTAAGTTCTTCGGAATGAATCCCTCAAGTTATTGAAATTTTTAGTAGCTCCCCCCCCCCCCAGAACGGCGCACCCCCCCCCCCCCCCGCCCCCACCCAAAAAAAAATCCTAAGCTTTCTGAAATTAGTCCCTTAAGTCGTTGAAGTTGCTACTAGTTCCCCTAATTCCAAAGTTACTCTGAAATTAGCCCATTCAATCAAGAGTAGAAGTAGTGATTAGCGGGTTATGATTCTAGGGAACCTAATAGCAATTTGAACGATTAATTTCAAAATATGAAAGCTTTAAGGGACTAATTTCAAAACATGAAAGGTTTTGGGGTCTAACATTCAGAAAAGCCCTTTTTTGTTTCCTAATAATCCACAAAGTATCTAAAAATTTGCAGAACTTGAGGCCTGAAATACCGCGATGTTGTCCAAGCTCCCTTGCAAATGTGATGAGAAGATGTTGGGATGCAAACCCCGACAGAAGACCAGAGATGGATGAGGTGGTGGCAATGTTGGAGGCCATCGACACTTCGAAGGGCGGCGGTATGATCCCCATTGATCATCAACAAGGGTGCCTTCCTTGCTTTAGAAGATATAGAGGGCCTTGATGAGGAGCATGTTATTACTATGTTGTATAGATTTCCTTCTTGTAATGTAATTAGTGTTTAGTTGCTTTTGTTGAGAAGATGTTAAATCATCTTTTTTTTTTAAATTTAATTTTATCTTGTACATGAATAATTTGAACTTTTTGTTTCATCAAATTGTGGCGGATGTTAGAAAGCTTTGATTCTAATATGATCTACAGTTTAGGGATATGCATAAACATGGCCCCTTGACCAAGTAATATGAATTACTTCTGCAGACTGATGTCAATATTACTTTTTTGGGGTTATTTAGTATTAGTCCCTCAAATCTTTGATAATTTCATATTAGTCTCTCAAATATTAGAAATTGCCCACAAGTCCCTTGAATCCTTAGGGCTTTTAAATTTGGTCTCTCAATGGCGAAGATCCTCTAAATTTGTGTTCCTCCCGAAAACTCTTCTTGTTTGAAAAAAATTTAGTTGAGGGATATTTTGGTCATTGAGGAACCACATTCCAAGACCCTACCAATCATCAGCACATCAAAGGGCGGCTGTACCCTATCGTCACATCAAAGGGCGGTGATAGGGAGTATGATCCCTATTGATCACCAACAATTGCTTTTGAAAATCTTAGAGGGCTTTGATGATGAACAATCTTAGCTATGTTGTATAGAGGGCTTTGATGATGAACAATCTTAGCTATGTTGTATAGATTTCCTTGTTCTGACGTAATTAGTTATTTAACTGCTTTTTACGGAAAGATGCTGAATTATCTCTCCTTTGTTTTGTACATGAATAATATACACCTGGTATATCACCAATTTATAGGAGGATATTAGAAAGCTTAGATTCATATTATGGTCAACAGTTTAGATATATACACAAGATTTTCTTGGCCTCTTAAACCAAGTAATATGAATTACCGCGACATACTGATGTCCTATGTGCGTCTTATTTTTTGGATGGTGTTTATACACAGCATAATTATCTTGGTTATCATTCACTTTAGATGAAAACATTCAACACAAATGGGCAACAGATCAAAAAATAGGATAGCAATGAGATTATCTCTGAGATAATATACAAATTCTTTTGCTTCTGGTCGTAGCCAAATAAAACAACTGAGCATTGAACTGAGCTTTTAAATGGAAAAGAGAGAGTAAAGGCCCATAGATTGCTGTAAAAAGATGAAGGTTAACTCTTGTACAACCTGAAACTGAAACGCAAAAACTCAAGAGAAAAATGTTATGATTATTAACTCAAATTAAAATCTGGATTTGGAAACTGCATTTTATATTTTTTGTCAAACCTCTTTGAGACTCACTGTTTGATGTTCCTGTACATTTGCTTTCCACAGATTTATGCGGTTAAGCTTGACCCCCCCAAAAAAAATCCCAACCAAAAGCACAAAATCCCTGTCAACTGTGACTTCAAACTTCGATCAGTTGCTGTACATCGTCATCGTCGTCGTCATCATTGTCATCATGAGAGCTAGAAGAGGATGTAAGCAAATCTAGGCTTTGGCCATTATCCAACCTGGCATTCTCAAATTCTTCGAGCAGAAGATCTCTAATTCTCTTTCTCAATCCAGAAGCCTCTTCAGGCTGAAACCACTTGCTACCAAACTATCGCAGAAACACATAAAAGATTAAGATTAATGCATTTAATATCGGGTGTTAATGGTATTGAAATAAAACCTAGAAATGTATATGGACTAGTGAGGAATTTTGTATTCTTTCTACTAACCATGGCAAGATCTTTCATTTTGAGCCTCTCTGGGGCCTCATCAATAAATCGTTCCATGAAGTAAAGAACAAATAGGCCACAGTCATACTCATTCTTCTGCTGTGGTACCTGGTTAAAAAATGATTAATTATGTCCAATTGAACTTTAAGAAACATGAATATGATTAAAGTTCAATTAAGGGAAAAAATATTATCTGATCAAAGTTGGATGCTAACATTATCCTATGGATAAAAATTTGACGCATTTTATTATTATCAAGAGTCTTGAGAAGTTTCGTACTCACAGTCTAAAATTGAATTAATAAAACAAGATTTCAGAATTTAATGTATTCAAATAAGTTCTATTTACTTTCATAGAAACCACCTTTAAATAGGGTGATTGTATGAAAACCACCATTCCAGGGGGTTCCGGTTGCAATAGACCACCATGACCTATTTTCTGATGAATTTTTAACTAAAATCTCCAAAATACCCTTACAACACACAATGTCAAGCACAAGGTTTGATTAAGAAGGCATGTCACGTGCCTGACACATGTGCTTCTTAGGGTATTTTGGGAATTTCAGTCAAAATTTCATCAGAAATAGGTCAACGACTCAACATGGTTGATTGCAACCGGAACTCCTTTTAAAGGCGGTTTCTGTAGAAATTAAACTTTGAAGGTAGTTTCTGCAGAACCACCTTTAGGTGGTTTACGTGAAAAAACCATTGAAATATTCATTACCTTTTACAGAACAACTATTTTTTTTTTCACTGCCTGAGCATGAGCTTATAACCTCCCATTTGGAAGATATTAACCCTATAAGAACAAAACTGAGGCGTCTCTTTCTCATGAAGAGTGCTTAGAAGATTCACACTAACAGTCTAAGTATTGATTCAGTATAAAGAAATTTCAATAGTTAATGTATCATCATACGCTTATAAACTCTTCTTTTTCAACATTAAAGAGGTATTTTCTGGAAGGGTGAGTTAGTGCCATCATTTATTCATCAAAAACCATATTAACTACATGTCAAGTCCCTTTCATACACACCACTTTAGGATTGAATTTGCAAGCAACAGCAAATAGACAACATAAATGAGATTGACCAACAAGAACTTTTTTTTTGGCCATGTAAATACTAAATTGCATTCTGCTAGCAAGCGAGTTTAAGAGGCAATTCATAAAAACATCAGGATGGAGAATTTTACCCTTAATTTTTTCTTTTCGATGTTATGAGGGAGATTACTCCATATCCTTTCTGCAATAGGAAGATCTTGAGGAGGACCATTTTTGTTGATGTATTTCCATTCTTCTTTCAGATAACTACAATGCAGATTACCAACTTGCTTAAGAGTTCAACAAAAATAGTCAAATTCGTCAAAGAATAAAATAAATTTAAAAAAAGGAATGTAAACTATGATTTGAACTAAGCTATTCTAAAATATGCTTAATATGCTTATCTGCGTAAAATTCTTTCAACAAAGTTCTGCACCAGTAACTTGAAGCATGTATTGTAAGCATTTAAACAATTTCATTAGGAAATTTTAGATTTAGAGGAATCAACTAAAGGAATACTTCTGCTTTGACTTAACTTACTATGAAGAAATTTCCTTGTGTCCAGATAAAATCATTTTCGCTGGTTGCCTGGTATCATAAATCTTCTTTTATCTTAAATTTTGGAGAAGCAGTGAAAGAATTAAGATGTTAACAATAGCACTAGCGAATTGAAGCAATTAAAATCAATATGATGGCTATAAATAGGAGATGACTCTTAGTAGACCTTTACAGAGAAAATGGATTCATGTAGCCAACCCAAGGGCTTTGAATAAAGGCTGCTGTAGTGTTGCTGTTGATGTGTTTTTGTTCAGTGTTGCTGTTGATGTGTTTTTGTTCATATATCACCAAAAACTAAGGGGTCTGAAAATTCAGCCCATCCCAATAAACTATAATATATCTAAATATTTACTCAAAGGATTTCCGAATGCCTATTGTCTCATGGCTTCTTTGACAAAAACTAAATAGCTTCACATTCAGGCATAGTAACCATGAGAAGGATAGTCAAGTATACATTACAAGGATCAATTAAAACCACATTATGGTAGTAACAATGTTGGGATGACTAGAGCAAGACCAGTAATTTCTTCACTGACATAATATTTCTGTACATGCAACAATTAATATGCAAGGAAATGTAAAAGAAAACTAGGAGAGACTGTTAGATTGTTTGACCCAAGGAATTCCATAGTGAAGCAAATTTTAGGTATTTGTTTACCACTGTGCAAAATTATATTATCTTATATATAGCATATAAATATTTTAAAGACTAATATAAGCCATTCTTTTTTAAATTTTAAAGGGAACACAGAGAAAAGCTACTCAAAGCTTATTTGCATTGGCTTCTACAAAGCAAGGTTTTAAATGTCGGATGTCGGGTTCATATCGGATGGCTGAAATCCATGTCGGATAGCGGAAATCGGGGATATATCGGGGGATATTAACTAAATATCGGATTGTCATATCGGGTAGTGCGCATATGTATAATATCATGTCCTAAATGTAATCTAAGCATTCATAAATTCAATATAAGCATACTTTATAAATTCTATAGACTAAACATATAAAAAAGTAAATAATATATGGATTTGGGTTCATAAATTCTTTCTATCGGGTTTATAAGAAACCCTTAAACATGAGAACGGGTCAAACGAGTTTGGGTATTTATCACTAAATCCAAACCCGATAACAAAAAACAGATCTTAAAAAAAAGTATCATATTGGCCGATTTTTCAAAGCTAAAAGATAGGCCGATACGCCCGATATGACCCTGATATTTCCGATTTGGCCCTGAAAACCGACATACGAGTTGAAAACGTCCATGTCGTGTCGGTCAAGCCCTCAAACCGATATGTCGGCCGACATTTAAAACCTTGCTACAAAGGATAAAATAAGTTCTGGGATTAGTAAAATCAGCCTTAATGATAAGCAGCCATGTTCAGGCACATGCCATTGTCATAAATGTTTTTTAAGCTATTCATGTAGGTATCATTCTTATTCAACATCTTGCACAGCCTTTTCTCAAATTGACAGAAGAAAACATAGAAAAATCTTCCATTGTGAGAATGATAGATTCAAGTGATTGCAAACGACAAGTAGTAAAAGAATATAAGGGAAAATAACGAGCGCATGATCAGATCAATAAGAATAATTGTATCAAGCAACTTACCTATGCACAATATCTAGAATCACATCAGTAGGATGCATTCCCAATGAATCCAAATGAAGCAGAATTGGGCCTGATTCATCTTCCTTTGCAGGGATGCAAATAATTACCAAGCTCCAGTGCATGCTGATCATGCACAAGCATAAAGGTCATCATCAAATAATATTGCATGAATAATATATCCCACAACTGAAAAAGAATACCAAACTTATTTATTCAAGGAGGAGGAATCCCATGAAGTTAGTAAGAGCCTTGGATTTTCTGGATTTTATGATTTGTAACAGGTCCAACAGTCAAAGTGAGTTATCAAATTTCAATGACACTTTAGGAATAGTTAGAAAACTTCACCTATTCCAATCTATACAGGAAAAGTGAAGGCGGTAAATTTTTTGAAGTAGTGGAGAATATCTTGTCCTCCATTAAATGTCAAGGATAGCATGACCAATTAAAAAAAAGTAATTATCACTCTCTTTCCAGAATGTCATTTAACTTTAGGCTTGATTTGGTAGAGGTTTTGACCCATGAAAAGGAACTGAACCTTCAGGGGAATGTTAAGAGTTTTGGTGTAAAGAGAACTTTAACAAAGTTAAAATATCTGTAACGGATTGAAAGGGGTTCAGATGAAAATCGATAAATGCCATTTGTTTAAACTAACTTGATTAGGTTGATTATTTATATCTCAACATCATGCATCCTTCATGCAGAATTTTACATGTCAATGACATCAAAGAGATTAAAAAAACTTGAAATTTTTGGTGGAAATATTTCATTTTCATCAGTGTCAAATTCGTCCTATGTCCACCTACCATCTGAAAAGAAAACAGGGGAGTTTTCAAGATTTCATTAATCCAAGACAGAAGGATTATTGAAGATGAGAAACTTCAATGAAATTGAGGAACAACATAAATCATCAAAAAAACAACTTACTCTCCATGGATTGGCAAAAAGATGTATGCCTTCTGAAAAATATTTACGCCTTTCCACCATCGCCTCAATCTCAAGAAACATGCATCCTTATCACCCTGCATATTGCACAACAGTAGTGAATAAAATTGAATGGAAAAAGAGTAGGAATCTGCTTTCGGAGGGGGGAAAGGCAGATATTTTCCAGGGAGTGGATAACATTACAAAACAAAAATTCCAATAACCTAGAATCACTGAAAGGACAGGACTTATAAACATTATTAATAGTCATTCTCGAACATATCATCATTCTCGAACATATCTAAGGCAGGCAACTGATAAACATGTTGTAACGAAAAAAAATTAACTGAGAACCATCCACCCTTTGATGAATAATCATGCAAAGAAGCACAAAAGAATCTGATCGTTAAACAAATAGCTGCCCTCTATATCCTATTGAAGCAGGCACTGGAAATCACTAACTCGCCTATAGTAATGTATCAGAATTCATCTATATTATGTTACTTTTTCGACATAGGTTACTTTGGGCAAATCAACTCTGCTGTTTCAATTTGTAGAGAAGCATACCTTGCATGAAATAGCATCACGAAGTTTTCTGAAGAAATATGTGTTAAAAAAATGATACTCGCCTCTCGGTTGGCCTGCTGGAGATAGTGGTTTTTGAAGATAGCTGCACAGTGAAAGAAACATCCTTAAAAGTCTTGAGTAACAAATGGTTCAGCTATCAATTATCATGCACAAATTTTCAACAACTGCACAATAGTTGGTAGAAAAAGGAGGGCTTGAACGAAAGGGCGGTTGGGGGGTGGGGGGGGGGGGGGGGAAGTTGGGATGGTTTGGGGAAGGCATGCCCTGAGTATTTCTTTTGCAAAGTAAGAATAAAAAATAAATTCATGGTATAAAATCAGCTAAATTTATGACATCAAATTGTTATTAGAATTATCAGCACTCCAACGAAGCAGATATGGACCAGATAAATTTTCACCCTCCGGTCATTCACAAGAATGCAGACATAAGAAGAAAAAATTTCAAACACAGACAGTAAGGATATTTTATAACTTATATTATGTTGGATATAAAAACATCCATTGTAACAGGTATAGTGTCAGTGTAATTTTAACATGAATATTTGCTTCAAGCCTTCAACAAATACTGTGGTGAAAGATAAAAGTGCATCACTTGATATTTGGCAACTGAAAATAAAAACAGCGTCAGCAAAAAATCATTAAAATAAGATGCAACGACTTTTAAATTGTTAAAATATTCAAAACTATAGTCTAGAATACATGACTAAGGACCTTGAATTGGTAAGAAGTAATTAAAACTAACACAAGCTATATTTAAAATGACAAAGGACCTTGAATTGGTAAGAACTAAGAAGTAATTAAAACTAACACAGGCTATACAGCAAATATTATCATAGCCCAATTCATGAGTTGACATTCACGCTTCATAAATAATAATATTACAACAAAAAATATCAAATTTTCTCTAGTATGTTACGACAAAAGGATCTACCGATGCTCACTAACCAAAACCTAAAACAAGATGCCTAACAGATAAAGCAAAATCATAAGCGTTCATAAGTTGAAAAGAAATGGAAACGTCGGAGAAAACAATGAGATTTTATGTTCAGTGGGTTACCTCAAAATGGATGTAGAGCCCATGGAGAAGAAAGATAAATGCAAAACAATGCATAAGACCAAACCCTTCAAAAATATAATATAAGAGACTTAGAATGAAGCGCATGATTTGCACTTTGTATCATATGTTTTTGGTGTACATACTATTATGTAATATTCGCTTTCCTGCGTCACTACACAGAAAATGTCGTCACGTTTGTACAAAGAGTGAGGGTTTCAACTTTCATCGTTGATCATGAGTACTAAAGCAATCAACAGATAAGTAAAGAATAGACATATGCATGAAATATATTCCAATGAATTTTGGCTATACATGCATCAATTATCCGTTGCACGCATGCAGAGTGAATAGATACTACAACACTTCTCTTAACGAAAAAGGTCATCACTTCGCTTCAGAGTAAGCATCTTCAACAGTGATTGTGAGTGCTTAAACAATCAACAAGTAACTAAAAGAATAGACGCGCATGAGAACTACACTCCAAATGTATTTTGACCATGAATGCACATAAATAACTAAGTCGCACAAAGAGAGGGAGTCCGTGCACGTGCGCGTGTTTATGATAAGTTTGCCGCTACAAACTATAAGAACTAAGCCTATGCCAACAATTTGAGCACACACCACACATATGCATACACTCATGTCAATTTTGAATGTGATAAACCCTCACATAGGCATATCGTCATGCCCACTTTGATAAGTGTGCTCCCAGCTCTATGAAGAGCAACAAAATATGTCCTGCTAAAGAAAGAAGGCAAATCCAGATATACATATATTATTCATTCAATCCTTGAATGCATACTTTATGTGAATCCAATATTATGTAAAGATCTTTCAGTGCTGGAAAGAAATGAGTTCTAACCGAATATAAAAGTTCATTATAGGTGATATCAAATATTGTTCAGGTCCTAAGCATTTAATGTCCGCGTAAGAAAGTTCAATGGCTTCTGCATCATCCCTGCCAAAGATAATAGAAAAGAAAGTTCAATTTAAAGCAGCAATATCAGCTAGTTGTCCTATTTCTACATTTTCCTCATCACTTCAAAGGAAGCTGCACCTTGAAGGGTAATAGATCTTAGCCTCTTTCCTGGAAAAAAAAACAAAGACTTAATAATATGAGAAATACAATTTCAATAAGGTAAAAGTAGTTTCCAAAAAAAGAGTGAAAGGAAAAGTGCAACACAATAATAGGCAGAAATTTTTCTTTGAAAAATTGAATCACCCGTCATCAGGAGAAACTTCTAGTCTTGACTGTTCATGTTCCAATTCTTCTTCATCCAAAATAACCACACCTTGAACCTGTCCAAATTGCAAATCATGTCGTTCAAGTGGGGGAATAATGTTCCAAATTTCATATGTCACATCGATAATGAAGGACAAAAATACTGCTACAAACCAAAAAAAAGACATAAAATGTTCAAACAAAAGAGCAATAGTCTAATGCTGGGGATCACCTTTAAATGAAAACAGTACACGCTCCCATAGTTTCCAATTTTATCTTCTGATTTTAGTGTTAGGAATTTTGGAAAACTGAAATGATCTAAACTTGTTAATATATTGGCTCCCTTGACTATTTTTGTCATACTCACAATGAGAGTTTCATTCTGCATTCTAAGAAAAGCATCGACTTATTTTAAGTCACCACACTGAGAAGTCAAATGAAAAAACTTCATACAGAATGCATTGAAAATTTTGTAAAGGAAAAGTATACCCCTTCATCATTCAGCTAACAGTCAAAAATCAGTGGTGAATCTCGGACCAACTACAGGAATTTTAAACTTAAGCACACTGTGTCGAATCATAAGCCAAAAAAAACCCAAACTTGTAGGAAAATATTCTTGATGACTAACTGATACTTAAGCTGGAGCCTGGGGCATCTTATAGTATGAAGAAGACAAGACAAAGTCCCACTAACAAAAGAAATGAAGAAGCTTCTCATGCATACAAGGTCTTAAAAAGAAAAAAGAACCCATCATGCTGATAAACTGGAAAAGACCCTTCTTTTAGCAAGGGAGGAAAAAAGAGGATGTAATCCACAAATGAGAGCCGAAATAAACTAGCACTACTATGATTGTAACAGATTACGATGCAATTGATGCTAATGGTGCAACAATGAGGACAATGCAACAAATGTGTTCTATGAAAGAACTTTGTTTACGATAATCGAATAGGAAATAATAACTAATAGATAAAAATCAGCATAATTAATAATAGAGGAGAATCCATTTAACAAGTTAAAAGAATGGACCGGGAAAAAAAAGCACCTTTGTTGACCTTTGATCCAATGCATAGGTATTCTCAAAAGCTTTCCTGCTATCATAGGGTACCAGACATGTCAAAAAAGAATCATACTTGAAAATATCATTAGTGCCTATGGTACCAATGAGAAATTGAACTAATAGGGATTTACAACATATGCACCAACTTTAAGACATCACAGTTCACAGAAGTCAAAGGTATATCAACCAAACAAGAACTCCTTTATAAAGGTAAACTATTTAAGTGGACCAAATAAAAAACTCATTCAAAGAAATGAATGTCCTAGTACATTAAGGGTACACTTAAACTCACTAGATTTGCATCTCACTCGCCAAAGCACAGGGTATTTTTAGATGCATTTACTACGAAACCTCATGTGCAATTTAGACATGACATGACTGCCAGGATGAAGACCTGTCCTCATTATATGTCTAAGAGGATTTTTGAAGGGCTTATTTTTAGAGGCTTTTAAGCTATGTTATTGTTAGATTTTGGTGGCTTTTGGCTTTTATGATAAAAATTGTTTGGGTAGAATAGTTATTTGTTTGGTAAAAAAATCTAGCTTCTTTAGGTGAGCTTATAAGTTAGTTTTTTAAGTGGTAGGATATACCAGCTTTTTGAACTGGGGCTTATAAGCTAACTTATTTGGTATTTTACCAAACTTATAGATATGAAAAACTAACTTAAAAGCTACTTTAACCAAAAAATAAGTTCATCCAAACACCCTGTAAGTGTAAAGACAAACAATCACTAGGACAAGAATATTATTCTTAGCAAGCCACAGTTACAAGAATCATCTTAGCACAACAGGGCTTGGTGATAACAGACAGACATCTTAACACAACAAGATTTCTTATTTGAAATGCATAACAAATAATGAGAAGTAAATTGAATTTAACTTTTAAAGCACTCCAAAGATTCGTTTGAAACCACTATATGGCAGAAGATACGTAAAACAGAACTTATTAATTAAAGTAAAAATATATACATTTAAGACAAAGTGCAGCCTCATTCTATAACATTATACGATAGAATATCACATCTTGGTAATTGCTTGGTTATCTCAAACCAAGTAACATGTTATGACCCATGGTCGCTCAAAATTTTATAGTGCTTGAATAGTCGACTATAATGAGACAGATCCAACTTATGGAGCTATGAGTTGACATTTAATCAGCTTCCTTCAGCATTTTTCTTATCACAAAAAAATCAAAAAATAATCATAAAGAATTAATACATCAAAACAAAGAACAGCGAATCACTACTATAGGGAGTATCGCTGGTGTAGTTATCAGCAAATACTAGCACATGTAAGAGGAACCCTCAACATGCAGATTGAGTTTATTTCAAATTTAAAGTCTTAAAGATCACAAAGAAGTCAAAGAAACAGGAAGTTTGAGATAAAGGAGGTCTGATTTGATTTCTTAAGTCAAATAAGAGTTTAACATGAAACTTTTAGTAGGATGGTCTTCTTAAGCAGAGCAGCCAGTTCAGTTGTCCTATTCTAACAGTATGCCATCTGAATAGTGACAATAATATAAATAAAATGATCTCATGATCCAACTTCAGAGAAAAGAGGCTTTGTATTCATTAACATAGTCCATAGGAATAACTCTTTGTTTTCCTCTCCTAGCACCAACCTACTAGCTAAGAGAAGTTTGCTCCCGTATGAACAAACCCATAAAAGAAATGCCCAATTTTTCCCCTTAATTAAAATGTCCACTACAGCCTAAATTCTTGAAGATGAAGTTATACAAGAGTTTCTAAAGCTCATCTCCCTCAGGCCACAAAGTATATGATTTTTTCCCCCATTTATGTGAGAAGTCTTGTGATAAAACTATGAAATCTAAGATGATATCACAAAATTTCCATCTTAAGAAATATTGTTATTTGAATAAGGAACGTAATAATAGTGCTCAAGAAATATAACAAAAACAGAGAAAATTTTACATCTTAGAATGGCTATTGAAAGAGTTTTTTCCTGCAGATGAAGGTCCAGTGATCCTGCAATCACTATCTTTATCAGCAAGACTGCTTGCACATTGGAAAGGTGAAGATCTACTAGACATTCCTGCTGTTTGAGAAGAAAGCTTAGCTAGCTTTCGATTATCTAGCACCCGTTGTCTACTTTTTCTTGAATTTTTGCACTTATCTCGAGTGATAGATCTCCATTCCCTGTTAGACCTGTTAGATGCAGTATCTGCCTGATAATGGAAGTGAGAAAACGCTCGCCAAAAAAATATAAAGAACACATGCACATGAATGATAAGTATCAATTTACCCTCTCTCGTAAATTCTTGGAGAATAGCGATGTAAATGAAAGTGGAGACTTTGTTGCTGTAGAAGGGCTTGAATCATTTCTTAAGTCTGCAAGCTTGCAAGGCACTAATGCTGAATGCAATAAAAAAATATCTTTCTTAAAGTACAAACAGTTATAGGTACATTGAAAAAAAAACTACAAAACAACTGTTAAGTCCATGCAGCAAAAGTCAACAATAACCAACAATTCATGTAAATACAAACTAAAAGAACACAAAAGTTTAACTATGAAGAATTAATCATAGCTCACCGGGTGCCAGCCTAGTTTCAGACTCTCTAAGCCTCTCAAAATTTTCAGCATCCTGCAGTAAAAAGCGAAGTTAAGATAAATGTATTACAGTGAGAAACATATAATAGAGATTAATGATTAATTCTCAACCTACAAAACATTACTTCAAGCCATCATTTGTGTTGCTTCTAAGGTATGGTTTCTTGACTTGTTTGTAAGTCAAATTGACAATGTTTTAAAAAATTGTTTAGGAGCCCGCCTAGGCCTAGGCAGTACCTAGGCCACCCATCTAAGTATTGGGAGCACCTAGGGAACGTGGGTTGCATACGCGAACTATACCGCTTAGGTTTTGGTCGTGATTTCCTCGGGTTCCGCCGCCACCTCTACGTCCTCTAACGTCTTCTACAGACTACGAACACCTACTCCACCTCCCCCTACCTTCAGCAAACCCTCCTCCATCGTCAATTAAAGTATTAAACAAAAGAAGAAATCAGCCTAGGCCACGCCTAGGCATCTTGCGTCCGCCTAGGCGCTAGGCACCAGTCCAGCACCTAGAGACTAGGCGCTTTCTGTAACATTGCAAATTGATAGTCTTCTTAACAAAATTACAACTAAAACAATTAGCACTTTTCTTCTTCCCAACCATAATTCTAGGTAATATAAGGATGCATCATAATTCTCGTATTGTTATGCGTTCTATATTTTCATCGTCATTCTTTTATGGATTATTTGCAAATAAATACCCAAAAGTATTAACCAGTTTTGAGATGAATGGTCTACAAGTTAAATTTGCCAAAAAACGGAACTTTACATTTTGGCATGTTCAGTAAGCTAACCGTCAGAAAGTCGGTCAAAATGATCACATGACAATTTTTGGACAATTTTATCTGCGAATAGCCGTTATTCACTGCCATAATATCCTAAACCCTGCCGTTCCGGCTTTTTCTATATGCATTCCTTCATTGGATACCCCTCTCATACTCTATTCCTCCCTTAAATGCGAAATAATTCCCTATTCTCTTCCTCTAATTACACAAAATGGATTATCCATTTCTTCAAACATTGCATTTAAAAATACATTATATATCTCTTTCAATCACTTCTTAAACCTGCTGTCGCTATCAAATATAATCCCAGAAAATCCAGATAAACCATTAAAAGTACATTACACAACCTCAAATGATAGAACAGAGTAATAATAGTACCTATTTCCATATACACATACAAAGGACCATCCGATAATTTACTTTTTGAGCATTTCCTTCAAGTGCATAAATCCTATAAAATACCACAAACTTAATACTTGCAACTCTGATGGCAAATGCCTACTGGGGTTATAACTTCCTATCCCCAATCACTATGGGGAACCAAACCAAATAATTAACAAATAGTTTGTTAATTGTTTGAGTAACTATTTGCTTATATTTGATTTGGAAGTTCATTTAACAGTAATCAAATAATTAACAAATAACGTTTAGTATTTGGATTCATAAAATAGAACTAGACAAGATGTCTAATCGATCCATTCGCTTACCAAAAATTTGTTTAATATTATGCCTTAATATTATGTCTAATCGATTCATAAAAATTTGTTTAACATTATAAGGTACCACTTATAATTCTATTATTATGCACATGATATTATGCCTTAACTCACTTACATATTCTAGTTAAGTTCAATACTAATTTTGATAGACTTAAAGAGTCCATAAATCAATTTTTGAATTCAATTATGGATTTAAATATTATTTAAAAATCAAATTCTTTAAAAAAGTGAAAGTATTTCTTTAACCACGTAAAAGTATCTTCTTAGTCAAATAGTTTAATTAGCAAAAAATATTTAAGTATTAGTCAAAATATACTTTAACATTTGGTAAATAATAGTGAATATTTGACAAATAATGAACATTCGAATTCGAATCTGGAAAAAATCCTAAAAAGGATTCTTGAAGAATTTTGAAAAACTTAGACAAGTACAAATACGAACACCTTCATATTCGGTTCGATTCATTTCCAGCAAAACAAAGAAAAAGATTCATTTCGATTGAAATCCATTGCATGTCAAATACCGCCAAATTTTAACGATTATAACATAGAATGAAACACTTGCAACTCCTATGTTAATTGCCAGTTGCCACAAATCCTACAAAGCACTATAGAATACCGCCAAATTTTATACTATAAAATGCCACAAATCTCGTTCAAACACAGAAATCCCACGAAATCACATCCAAAAAGGTACCACAAATTTAATACTTGCAAGTTGCAACTCTTGAGGATAATTGCCGAATGTGTATCATCTATAAACCTCTATCTCTGATCACAAACAAAGGTATATTTCAATCACAATGAAGGGTATTGTATATGTGTTGTACATGTCTTTCAAGCATTTTCTCTAAACCCCAACAATCATGTCCATTAAGTTTAATGCATTCCAGAAGAAACCCACATCCAAAATCCTACGAAATCAAATTCAACCTATTTAGAGCAATTTTCTCCAAGACTAAATATCCAAAATCAAACAAAAACCTCATAGAGACAACCATACATTTTCGAGCTCCGCTTAATGGGGTATATCTATAACTCTCGACCTCCAATCACAACAAAGAGCCATTTCTGTTACAATACATTTCAAATTATATATCTTTGTCAAGCATTTCTCTAAAATCTAACACCCATATTCACTAAAATCTCGCAAACAAAATTGCACCATTTTTAACCCTCTCCTCAGAAAAGAAGAACCTGCATCATAATCCAAAAGACTCAATTTTACCCTATTTAAAGCAATTTTCTTGAAGACTCATGGCTAATAACCAAACAAAACCTTATAGAAAGTTGGAAACCATATTTCTTGACATATTCTATAAAAGCCAAATTTAACCATAATGACATACAATAAAATACTTGCAACTCCTATGTCAATTGCCACAAATCCTTTGAAATACAAAAAAAAAAAAAAAAAAAAAAAACCCTCAAGCACTCATAGATCTAATAAAAAACACAAATCCTATAAAATACCATAAATTTATTGGTTTCGATTGCCAGGGCTGTTGCCAAATGGGTCATCCATAACTCTCTATCTCCAATCACAAATAAAAAAAGTTCCATTTCAATTGCAATAGATTGCACGGTATATATCTTTCTCAAGAATTTCCTCGAAAACCCAATGCCCATATCTAGTAAAATCTCACAACAACCTAACTGGAAACTTTTTATCTATTCCCTCAAAAACTAACATCTCAAAATCAAAAACTAAAAAAACAAATTCAACCTATTCAAAGCAATTTTCTGAAAACCCAACACCAGAAATCAAACAAAACCTCGTAAGACCATACATTTCAGGAAATCCTACGATAACTCAAAACTTGCAAGTCCTATTCCAATTGCCACAAATCCTATAGAATACAATAAAATACCACAAATTTCCTTCACATGCAAAAAACCAATAACATACCACAAACTCAATGCTTGCAACTCCTATGTCAATTGTGGAATGGGGTATCATCCCTAACACTCTATGTCCAATCACAAACCAACGTTTATTTTCAACCATAATACAAACAAAATCCCATTATCTCAAAAACCCACGTCCCAAATCCAAGAAAACCCAAAATTTAATCTATTTACAACAATTTTGTGAAAACCCCATCAAACAAAATTAAACCTTTCGAGCCTTGGCGAGCTTCCGATGGTCAAGCTCGTCCTGCAACTGGCGAAGACTGTACCGCAACTTTGCGCCCTTATCGGGCAAGCCCTCGCGCAAATTAGAGCCCAAGGTATTGGAAATCCTCTGGATTTTTTCACTGATTTGATGATCGCTCAGTGCAGATATGAAGCCCGGATCGATGTTATTGCGAACAATCTCGATTTCAGGGGATGGGGAATCGGTGTTTTTAGAGGAGAGGAGATCATTCCAATCGAGTGTTAGAGGGGCTTTGGCCATTAAAAGAGAAAAAGTCGCTCCTTTTTCAGAGGAAAAAAGAGAGATTTTGATGGTGAAAGGGGAAAGAGAGGAGTAGGAAGAGGTTTTTGGGTTTGTGGAGGGTAAATGTGTAATTTTCACGCATTACGAGTGTTTTGTGAAATTATTTGATAAAATTATGTCAAACCCCCGAAAACAAAAACTTCATGTGCTGCAGCTCATTTGACTTTTTCTCATATGTTTTAGTCTTTAAATTGGAGATATATGTTCTACCGTTTTTTTTAGCAATTATTATCTGCCAACTAAGCATAAAGAGAAAATAAAAAATATAAAAAAAACACAAATGCCCTTATCACCTCTATTCTTTCATGTTAAGTTCTATTCTTTCATGTTAAGTCTAAAAGCAAGTTGAATTAGACTTAACATGAAAGTCTAATTTCATGTTAAGTTCAATTTAATTCATGTTAACTCTAATTTAATTCCTTTTAAGTCAAATTAAATCATGTTATGTCTAATTCAACTTGTTTCAAGTCTAATCTAATTCGTGTTAAATTTAATTTAACTTGTTTTAAGTCTAATTTTATGTTGAAACTAATTTAATTCATGTTAAGTCTAATTTAATTCCTTATAAGTCTAATTTAAATCATGTTATGTCTAATTCAACTTGTTTTAAGTCTAATTTAATTGGATTTAACATAAAATTAGACTTTAAAAAGGTTGAGTTGGACTTGACATGATTTAAATTAGACTTAAAAAGAATTCAACATAATTGAAATTATACTTCAAATAAGTTAAAATAAACTTAACATGATTCATGTTAAGTCTAATTCAACTTATTTGACTTAAAATAAGTTGAATTAGACATAATATGATATAAATTAGATTTAAAAAGGAATTAAATTAGACTTAACATGAACCGAAATAGACTTAACATGAACCGAATTGGACTTAACATGAATCAAATTGGACTTAATATAATTAGACATAAAATAAGTTGAATAAGACTTAACATGACTCATGTTAAGTCTAATTCAACTTGTTTTTAGACTTGAAGCAAGTTGAATTAGACATAACATTATTTAAATTGGACTTAAAAAATTAAATTAGATTTAACATAAACTAAATTGGATTTAGCATAAAATTAGACTAAAAAAAGTTGAATTAGACTTAACATAATTTAAATTGAACTTAATATAGACCAAATTAGACTTAACATGAACCGAATTGGACTTAACATAATTTAAATTGGACTTAACATGAACCGAATTAGACTTATCATGATTTAAATTAAACTTAAAAAGAGTTTAACATAATTAAAATTAGACTTAAAATAAGTTAAAATAGACTTAACATGATTTGTGTTAAGTCTAATTCAACTTATTTTTAGACTTAAAATAAGTTGAATTAGACATAACATGATATAAATTAGACTTAAAATGAATTAAATTAGACTTAGCATGAACCGAATTAGACTTAACATGAACTGAATTGGACTTAACATGAATCAAATTGGACTTAATATGAAATTATACTTAAAACAAGTTGAATTAGACTTAACGTGATTCATGTTAAGTCTAATTCAACTTGTTTTTAGACTTGAAATAAGTTGAATTAGACGTAACATTATTTTAATTAGACTTAAAAGAAATTAAATTAGACTTAATATGAACTAAATTTGATTTAATATGAAATTAGACTTAAAACAAGTCGAAATAGACTTAACATAATTTAAATTAGACTTAATATAAACCGAATTGGACTTAACATGATTTAAATTGGATTTAATATGAACCAAATTGGACTTAACATATAATCCATGTTAAGTCTATTTTATTTTATTCTAAGTCTAATTTCATGTTAAGTCCAATTTAAATTAGACTTAAAATGATTTAAATTAGACATAACAAGATTTAAATTAGACTTAAAACGATTTAAATTAGACTTAAAATGATTTAAACTGGACTTAACACGTACCAAACCGGACTTAACACGAAACAAACTGTATTTAACACGAATCAAACAAGACTTAATATGAACCAACTGGACTTAACATAAACTAAACTAGACTTAACACTAAACTAGATTAAAATTAGACTTAAAAGGAATTAAATTAGATTTAACATGAATCAAATTGGCCTTAACATGAAGTAGAATTGGACTTAACATGAAATTAGACTTAAATAAGTTGAAATAGACTTAACATGATTCATGTTAAGTCTAATTCAACTTATCTTTAGACTTAAAATAAATTGAATTAGACATAACATGATTGAAATTAGACTTTAAAAGAATTAAATTAGATTTAACATGAATCAAACTGGACTTAATATGAATCAAATTGGACTTAACATAAAATTAGACTTAAAACATGTTAAATTAGACTTTAACATGATTCATGTTAACTCTAATTTAACTTATTTTTAGATCTAAAAAATGTTGAATTAGACTTAACATGATTTAAATTAGACTTAAAAATGAATTAAATTAGACTTAACATGAATCAAACTGGACCTAACATGATAGATCTGGAGAAAACAAAGAGGGAGGAGAAAATGAGGGTATTTTGGGCTTTTATGTTTGTTTCTCTCTTTGTGCTTAGTTGACATGATAATTACCTGTAAAAATGGCTACAGCACATGATGTGACATTTCTTGGGGCTGAATCACATGGTAAATGAAGGGGCTGCAACACATAAGAATTTTACTTTTGAGGCCTTGACACAATTTTCCCAAATTATTTTCTAAAATAAGTATTTTTGATGTGTCTTGTGCCAAATCCGTCATCACAACAATTTTGATACTAATTGGTAAATTAAAATAAACTTTAAAGATGCTCTAAGCAAGAAGAATATCATGTGCTTTTTGAGTAATAATTCTATCAAAACACTAACCTGCGAGAGATGATCTAAACCGTAGACTTGAACTGCAAAGGTTCATATCGTCGCGCACAGTGGGGGATTTTTTTAGCTATTAATTATTCATATTAATTAGATTACCCCTACCTTCATCTTAATATTTATTAAGATGTCACTCTAAACTTCAATATTGAGTTTATGTGATCAATAATTTAGCGAATAATAAGAAATATTTTGAGAATACTCCTTTCGAGGCGCATTAGTTCAATGTTGGAATTTTGAAAGTATTTTAATAATATAAAGATCTGAAAGTATTTTAATAAATCTAGATAAGCTAAAACCCCCAAAAAATCGTATAGAAACAACTTTTTATTCATATGGTACCATATGTGTTACAACATTAATTATTGCTAGCACTAGTTTATGTATTACTTATATTGCTAGGAATTCAAGAGAGATCATTCAGAGATTATGCATTCAGGAAAGAAAAAAAGATGAGAGGGGAATATTCAAAAAAAATAGAAAAGTTTAAGTGGTATATTAATGAAACAATTAATGAATTTTGATAAGGATGATGATGCATGACATAGATAAAAAAGATAAAAGGAAGTGTTTAATGATACATTTAATAAATATTAATTCTAAACAATAATAATAGAATGTATATAATATGTGCTATTATATAAAGAACTTTGTGAGGGTAGTAAAAAAATGAATGATTAGATGACATGTTCTCATTTCTACTATGAGTAGTGATAACTACACTATAAGATTTATACTACTTTTGTACTCACGCAAACAAAAAAAGTAGGGTCCATGACAATTTCTAAGAAAAGACAACATAAATTCCTTAGTAATATTACAAGTTTGTTAGTGATAGTACAAGAGTAGTGGGGAAATGGTAGTACAATTATTATTTTCCTTCTACTATATTTTGGAGGGCAAAAAAAATTAATAATAGTCATTTTCTCTTTCTTTTTATTTGGGGAAATCTAGTACAATTATTATTTTCCTTCTACTAAATTTTGGAGGGCAAAAAAGAAATTTAACAATAGTCATTTTCCTCTTTTTTATTTCTCTTTCTTTTTTTGTTTTCTAGAATGTTCCATATCATACAAATATTTTTTTCTTCCTTTTTCTTTCTATTTATTTTTTTTATTTTTTGAAACATTCCATAACCAAACAATGCGATGAACATAGGATTGGCTCAATATAATTATCTATCCATTATATCTAATGTGCTTAAAGGAATACAAATAAAAATTATAAGTTTCCTTCATTGTGAATAATAACATGTGTAGCAAATAAAATAAAATAAAAAAGAATAACAAAGTAACAAAATATAATTTTTTTAGAAAACTATAAGTTGTGTGCATCAGGCATATGCATTTATTATGCAATAAAAGAAATAAAACTTGAACAAACGAATATAATAGGCGAACAAAACCTTATTTTCCGTATAGAATAAAGGGATAGCTTCCTTGGGTTTTAAGATCCCACATTGTAATCACATATATCATACTCCCTTTAAAAGTACGAGTTTAGAAAAATCTTTCTATGGTCAATATTACCCTTAGTTGTTTTTTTAAAATACTACATTGTTATCCTAATCTATTCTAATTATCCAATCTTTTTTGAATTGGTAACCAAATGATTTATTTTATTCATAATGAGACTTAACATGTTATTAGATAAAATAGATACGTTTAATATAATTCAAATCCTTTACTTATTTTAGTTCGTAGAGAAATCTAAAAAAATATGCTAGCCAGCACCTACAAGTTTTTCGACTTTATAAAAAATATTTTCTAATTATTTTAAATTGCAAAAACGATCCTACAAATTCAAAATTTTATTAAAACATCTTAAAAATTATAAATTCTACTTATCTCAATTTTGTGAGAAACCTAAAAAATATATAGTAAGTAGAAACTGAGAGTTTTTTAATTTTGGAGAAAATATCTTGTAAGTTTTAAAAATTACAAAAACACCCCTAAAAATTTAAAATTTATAAAAAATACCTTAAAATTTTCAAACCTATAAACATACTAAAAACCTACAAATAACGCAAACAAGCCCCAAAAATTTATGAAATTTGTAATACACACTCTGAACTTTTTACAAATTACAAAATAAAACCCTCAAAATTATAAAATTTAAAAAAATCCTGATAGTTTTTGACCTAAGAGTACATTAAAAATATAAGAATTATAAATATCCTCTACATAATTTATAATTTATAGAAAATACCCTAAAAGTTTCAAAAATTATAAACAAACGTTTAAAATTCAAAATTTACAAAAAAACATCCTAAAATTTTTAAATTCATTAGCAAATTGAAAGCATAGGAATTATAAATAGTCTATAAATAATTTACATTCTATAGAAAAGGCCTATTGTTTAAAAGATTATAAAAAGTCCTTAAAATTCATAATTTATGTAATGATCGTAAATTTTTGATACTAGTTAAAATAAATTTTTGGTATTTTAAAATATTTAATTATTATTTTTAAAAGAGTATTTGTATTTTTCTTGATTTTCTAGAATTTGTTACGCTTTAAAAGTTCAAATTTTATATTTATTTAAATGATTTTGATATTTATAAATTAACTTAGTATAGTAAAAATTTCTAAAATTAATCCCTTGTATTATCGATATTATTACGTATCATTTTGAATAATACTTGTATTATTTCTACTATTACTTATTATTTCGTACAATACGTTGTATTATTATTACATATTATTTTGTATAATTTATTGTATTATTACTATTATTACATATTATCTATTATATTAGTATAACTGGTACGTCTTATTGTATAGATAATTTTTTCATAATTATTTGATTTTAAATGTAAGTACTTATACTTTTTATTAATTATTCTCGTTTAATTGTACAATTTGTTGTATTATTACTACTATTACGTATTATCTGTTGCATTAATATAGTTGGTACATTTTATTGTGTAGATAATTATCCCATAATTATTTGATTTTAAATGTAAGTAAATATTTTTTTATTAATGATTCTTATTTAATTGTACAATATGTGTATTATTACGATTATTGCGTATCAACTGTTGTATTAATACAACTGGCACGTTTTAATTTGTATATATTTATCCCATAATTATTTAATTTTTTAAATAAATAAATAATTATTTTTTATTAGTTTCGTTCAAATACTCTAACCTTACTAGGGCTATCGCCTAGTGCCCATGTGCACGATGATGCTCCACACTCACTTGAAGAAGAATCCTCCAAACTACGTCAGATTTCCTCTAAGTTGCCTTGATGTGCTTCTATAAATTTTTATAAATTGTAAGCACTATCAAAATGAACAAATTTGTTAGAAAAGAATGAGTCAAAACCATTAAGCAAATATTCTAACAAAAGCTTATTCATATTAAACATTCTTTTATCATTTTTACTCCACTTGATTTTTCCGAAGTGGGTACAATATAAGCATCTTCAATAACTTCCCATAAATTGAATTGTTTAGATCTAACAAATATGTTAAATCTAGAACACCATTGGTCATAGGAGAAATTATCTATTTTAGGAGCAATATTAGGATCATAGCCTAAACAAGGTGCACAATGCATATCCATCATTATAAATATGTGCAAGCAAGATTAGTGCAATAAAAAAAATTAGATTAGCACAAAAAGATAACTTGGATCTTTAACTCAAGGTGATTAGACCTTAAATCAAAGAGCACCAAACTCTGATACCAATTGTTAAACCCTAGAGGGGGATGATTAGGATCTTATGCTAATCTAATCCGATTTATGCCAATTAAAAACTATTAACAAATTATCCTAGCAAGTATGAAATACAATAATATGATATATCCTAGCAATAAGATATACTATGAGATATATGCAATGATATATAAACTAACATAAGGGTGAAACAATATAGTGGACGATATAAACAAGCAAAAGAACAATGGCGATATAAGATATGAACACAATAAAATAAGTACGCCAATGACAATGCAAACACACGATATGATCACGGAGTTCGGTCCCCACGACCAACGTCTCCGCTCCTCACCTCGAGGAGATCTCTACTATTATACCGGGTTTTTTATGCTTACCCGAAAAACGTTTACACCTCACAATACGGTTTTCTAGCTAACCAAAAACTTACAATCACACACTTTTGCAATCACACTCACTACCACTTCAAGTGTTGGTCTCTAGCCCGTCTCTCCTTTAAGTGTTAGGAATTATAACCTACCTCTAGGCATTACCACCTACCCCATTCCTCTTGGGACGATCCCGTCTCTTGTTGGACCCTAGAGGGGGGGGGGGGTGATTAGGGTCTTATGCTAATCTAATCCGATTAAATGCCAATTAAAA
>BQKN01000852.1:525278-546078 GCA_022839385.1 Asparagus kiusianus
GTGAGCCCCATACTACTCATATCGGTGTGGGACTCACATGTCATACACTTGCAGCTCACGAGGAGAGGTGAGCTGCCATCTCACCTCCATTATTCTCTCTATATATATATATATAAAAGGTAATTTGTGTCTCTTGCACGTACATATGCACGTGCAACGATGTTGGTATACAGCAAGAAAGACAAAAACAGTTGTCCCTTGTCCATCATGCGACTATTGGCGGCTAAGTATATAGTATAGATTCTCATTTGATTTATGTTGTCTTTATTGATATATTGTTTGCATGGATTTGTAATTCACAATGTGATGCATGTAATCCTTCTTTCATCGTTATGTAACTTTCTACAGAGTGTTTTTTTTCGCATGGGGTTCTCTTGTGGCTCACAGTAAAATCATACTATTATAAGAAAATTCAGATTTCAAAAAATAAATCACTTTATTTGTTCCGAAAAATATTAATTAAAATAAGATTCTAATACCAAATAAAATCTCTATTATGTCTAGGATTATGTTAGATTGTCACCCATTTATCCCTGCAAGCATCAAGCCATGAGGACAAATACAAACTCAACAATAAGAGTAAGAAAGTATTTTATCCTAAAATTTTGAGGTAGGTTCCATGGAGTTTTTTCTTTCATCCGCTTCTGTTAAAATTTTATTTCATCCATTAAGCCAAACATTATCATATCTTTCATGATCATTTTAAACAAGTTATATTAGTCTATCATTGGTCCTTCTTGCTTCCTTTAGCTCTCTCTAACGTTTTCAAGTATAATCTTGCCACGCTTACATTTAAAATGAGGTTCTTAGTTATGTTACCTCCAGCTTGAATAAGATTGCTTAAAGAATTCATAACATAATATCTTCTTAAATATTTTATTTAATTTTCTGTTCTTCAGTAAGTTTTGAATAACGTACTCTCCATAAAATTTTTTAAAAGATGAAGAAGAAGTAACAGGTACGTGTCAGTGTGTCACCTTTCCTCAAGGGGGAGAAAAAAACAAATTTGTTGAAGTTATTTTTGGAAAGTTGGCCAAAGAATCTTTAAAAATACTTAATGTTGTAGGGAAAAAACAAAATTTCTTTTTGTAAGGCAGAAAGTTGGTCAAACAATCTTGAAAAATATTTAATAAATGTTGTAGGGTTGTAAAGGTAGGAATAGTACAGTTGTGTTTGTTTTTTAGAACAAGGAAAAAAAAAAGAAAAGAAACATGAAATTTCTTTAGTACCTTTAATTAACAATGATAACTGAAAGAAAATTGGAAGGAACATAAAAAAAGAATTTATTTTCCCTTTATGATGGCTCAATGAGAACTTAAACTATCATTAAGTCATATATTCCACGTACACATACAAAATTTAAATAATTTAACATATAATTTCTTAATTTGTTAGTTTTATATTCATATAAATAAAGCAAAATTACTTCTAAAAGCAATATTGTATTAATGAACTTTCAAAAATTAACTTATAAAAAGTCTATAAAACAGGGAATTCCAAGAATTGTACACGATATTATTGCATTGTAAGACTATCATCTATAACTGAAGAATGTTTCAAATAATTCACAATGAAATTAAACGAGGCACCATCGCAACAAAGTTAATAGAGTCATTATAGCCAAGTTTCAATTTTATGCACACTAACAGCACCTAGGATAATATATGGCAAATGTATCATGTTCCCATGAATACAAAAAAGTAAGATAGCTACCAATCAACAGACAAATAACTTAGATAGCTCAAATTAGTGAAATGTGTCTGAGTTTAATACTGAAATAAAACCATTGAATAAAATATTGCATATCCATTGCCAAAATAATGTTTAACTGGCAAAGTACAAACCATGTACACTAAAACTAGAATCCTAAAGAAGCAAATGTTAGTAATCTCTATACAAGAAACTTGCTTGCAGCAGCCAACCTTATCCCTTTCGTGGACGTTTTATGCTTCTTCTTAACCCTCCTTATGAGAATCTTTCGCTGAGGAATGAAAAGGGAAAATATGAGTTACATAACTTCAAACAAATGTGTCATAGACTCAAAAATTGGATCCTGAAGTACAAACATCAATATGCAATTATCACTCATGACATATATAACCAAATCTTCCTTTCATCATGGCTGTCATAAAACTTTTGATCAAGAGCATCATTACATCAATACCAGTTACTTGTAGATTCTCGAATAAAATTATAATCAGTTCCCATTCTCAAAGAGCCACATTTATAATAGCCAATACTAGCTCGACCAACTTTAAACACAAGTAAACCTGCTCTGCGGTATCTATGTATGAATGTATCAAAACTATCCATAATGAAAAGTAACGGAAAAGACAAATTATGAAAACCATCCTATTTGAGAAAATAACTGCAAAAATCGACCCATTCACAAAATATTTGTGAAAACCGAACCAGTTTCAGCCGTCGGGCTGAAACTGGGTCGGTTTTGAAGAAAAATCTTTTGAAATTTAAGTCCCGTGAAGTTTTTGTATATTACAAAACTTCACGGGACTTCAAGTCCCGTGAAGTTTCGGAACATATTTTATCAAAGCTGACCAAATTTCAGCCAGACGGCTGAAACTAGGTTGGTTTTGACAAATTTTTTTAGAATAGGTCGGAATTTGCGATTTTTTTTGTAAATAGGATGGTTTTCAAAATTTGTCCTAACGGAAACATCCCAGAGAGGCGAACAAAGCCACTTTTCACTAAAATACCTCCAACCTTTTGCAATTGCATAAAACAAAGTCATTATTTCTTAAACCATAATACTATACTTCAATGGTTCTCAAAGAATCATCCAACTGTAATCCAACTAATAAATTCACTTGGCATGGATCTGATTTACCAAACAAGCAGACAGAAATCCACCAAGAATTGCCTAATTGGAGCTTACAGATAGAACTAGTCAATTATAAATCAAGAAGCCAAAGCCATCAGACATACGCAATGAAAGATACAAATCACTCGATTTTCAACATGACAAAAAATTCACCTAAATTATCTTTTTATACTATGCATGACTAGTATTCATGCGATGCGTGCATGATATGATCCACACTTTTGCATAAAATAATTGCTAACACCTTAATAATCAACATGAATACGTCAATATGTATATAAACAATAGCTAGAAAAGAGAGGTCAATGGCAAGAGAGAGGAGAAATTTGGAACGGGTCTGTGATTTTGAAAATTTGGGAAGGTGGGGGGGGGGGGGGGGTAGTTATAAAATAGTGGACGGTTTGTTAGTTATTAAATAGGGGTAATTATGAATTTGAATGTTGTTGTTTTTCTCCAAACTTGTCCCTCCACTAAGTTGTAAATAACTGGAAGTTGCGTGTACAATTTTTTGGGATATAATTGGAATTTTTTTAATTGGTGACTAACATAGGAGTAAAGCACCAAAAAATAGTTTTTCTTAAATAACAGTAATAGATAATAGATAGATTGTATCTAGAATTTACAAGACCACTTTGGATCAATCGGGAGCCTTCTTTAATAAAGGAAGAACATAAACAACCTCGTAGAATTTGAGAAGCCGCCACAAGACACGACTATGGAAAATTAATGGATAGTAGTAGGTCAATAATGTTACAGTCCTAATACATTTCCTAGGGAAGTTGTGCGGCTAGGAAAGTGTAAATAGACAAAAATCAGCAATTAAATTTGGAGATGCAAAGTAAGTTACCTCTTCACACCAATATCAAGCTTATGTGACGCCCATCCAAGCTTTAGCTCCAACCATCTTCTCCTTCGCCGAATTGGTAATCCCATGAAGGTCCTTCCTCGAACGGCTTCCCCACAAAGATAGTCATAAGCTAAAAGTTGTGAGTCCTCGCTGAGTCCTTTGACTTTCGAGACCTCCTGAAATAACTTCTCTTCTGAGTAAACACGAGGTTCATGCTTACAAATTCCGGATGCAATTGAATCTATCCCACTTTTTAGTATTTGAAACTCCTCGCTCATGTTGCAAGTAGCTCCATGCTTCATTTTATATTCCATCTCAAGAAGGCGTGGAAGTAGAAATTACTTTGGAATCTTTTTCTTCACTATTTGAAGACCCAGTATATTCTACATCACCCTCTTGATTAGCCTCCTTAACAACTAATGAATCAAGAGACAAAATGTCATTAATATTTAAGAAAATACCAATCTATCTATATTCTATATTAAAACTCTTACCACTTGACATTTTCCTATTATTAAAACAAAATTTTAAATAAAAACACTTTAAAAACTAAATTTTCTAAAATCGTTTTCTTGATTTACCACTAGGCAATTTCCCCCTTTTTAAAATCATTTTCTAATATAAAAAAAATCAATCTATCTATATCTATATACTTACTATTAAAACGCTTTTCTCTGCAACTGACATGTGGCAAAATTTCCCCAAAAATCCTAAATGTAGATGTTAAATGTTTTTGTTCCTCTCCCAAGAAACCCTGTGTTTTCCGTGCTATAGGTTGGCAACAACGGAACAGTTTGGTCTGTGCGAAACTTTGATCTACACAAAATCTTTCAATCTTCTCTCATTTCTCTCTCACTCCTTTCAAACATATTCACTTTTTCTCTCATCTTAGTCTAATCAGAGACATCTATTGCCCCCTCAGTTCTCAACCTTTCTCCCTCCTCCTCAAAACTAACCTCTCCTCCACTGCCCTCCACCAATTCACCTCCCTCATCTCCTCCCCTATCTCACACCTCTCTCTTACTCCTCTTCTTGTCCTACTTCTGCTCCCTCCTTAGCTTTACCACTAACTTGTTTTAGTTATAGTTATTGATGGGTGTAAGTTGGGATTTCTTGTGCAATTATTTATTCATTTTAGTTAATCTTGATCTGACATTGTTCACTTTGTTTTGTATTAGAAGTTTTTGTGATCGGTGCCTCGACAGAGAGAACAAATGCCCTCCCCTTTCCTACTATGTAGTAAGTGCTAGCTGGTCAAGCTAATACAGTAAACTTTTATAAGTATTTAAATGCTTGATTATTAGATAATATGAATTTTGTGGGGCTTTGTTTCTTTGAATATGTTTAGAAGAAGATGGGTATAAAGGATTGTTCTGACTATACGACTGCACATACTTTGTAGTTGCTGGAGCAAAATGGTAGCAAGGTAAAATCCCAATGACAGATGAAATCTTAACAATCCCTATCACTAATTTTAATTAGTATTATGCTGTTTTAATTTATTAACATCCCGTACACATAAAATTATGCAGTCTGACTCTAAAGGTGAACTTCACTAAATTATTATTTGCAACTTTAATTGTGGACATAATCTAACTCATGCTGTGTTCTCAACAAACTGGTTCAAACTTCAGAAAAAAGCCTTTTACATCATCATGTTATGTTCCAAATTTACTGCAGATATGTTAATGTGAAACTGCACCAAAATTTCTTGGGTTAGAAGTTGTTACAAATATACAATCCCGTGGTGAGAGTGCATTGGTTTCAGTTGAAATAGAAACCCTAATTTTATTCATGAGATAACATGGGCTTATATAGACCCCTACAACTTACAAATAAGCCCCTAAACATATTAATATTCCAACACTCCTCCTCAAGATGGGCGAAAGATATCCACTAAGCCCATCTTGTCACATCCTCTAATCATATCTACTGAGCTAAGTCCCTTAGTCAGACAATCTGCTGTCTGATTCTTAGTTAGAACATGACTTAACTCCAGTAGTCCATTGTCCAACTTCTCTTTGATGAAGAACCTATCGATCTCGATGTGTTTGGTTCTATCATGCTGCACTGGGTTATTGGCGATACTGATGGCTGACTTGTTATCACACCACAGCTTCATCTTGGCTCCTTGATCCAGCTCCAGCTCCAGCTCCAGCTCCAGCTCCACCAACATACTCTTTAACCACAACAATTCTGTAACTCCTAAGGCCATGGCTCTATACTCTGCCTCAGCTGTTGATCTCGCTACCACCGATTGCTTCTTGCTCTTCCACGAGACCAAGTTGCCTCCTACAAAGATACAATATCCTGAGGTGGATCTCCTGTCATCAGCACAGCTAGCCCAATCAGAGTCGCAATAACCCTCGATGTTCACATGTCCATTCTTTCTGAATATCAGCCCCTTTCCGGGGGCACTCTTTAAATATCTCAGAATCTGGTACACAGCATCCATATGACCATTCCTCGGATCGTGCATGTAGCGACTCACCACGCTTACTGCAAAAGAGATATCAGGACGTGTGTGACTCAAATAGATCAATCTTCCCACCAGCCTCTGGTATCTGTCACGATCAACTGGTTCTCCGGCCTCAGCATCTAGCTTGAACTTCTGGTCGATCGGTGTAGTTGCAGGTTTACACCCTAACATCCCTGTCTCTTTGAGAAGATCCAGTGCATACTTTCTCTGGGATAGGACAATTCCCTCCGCTCCTCGAGCTATCTCTATTCCAAGAAAGTATCGAAGCAAGCCAAGATCTTTCACCTCGAATTCCTTACCCAGTCTCACTTTGAGTTGAGCAATCTCCTTCTCATCATCCCCTGTGATAATCATATCATCCACATATACTGCAAGCATAGTAATGTGGCCTCCACTCCGTCGAAGGAACACTGTATAGTCAGCGTTGATCTGTTGGTATCCCATACCAATCATAGCCCTTCTGAATCTGTCGAACCAAACACGGGGGGATTGCTTCAGACCATAGAAGGACTTCTTCAATCTGCAGACCTTTCCCACTGTCTGATCTGTACCAAATCCTGATGGTATCTCCATGTATACCTCCTCCACTAGATCTCCATGAAGAAATGCATTCTTCACATCTAGTTGGTGTAGCTTCCATCCACCATTTACTGCCAGAGAGATTAAGGTCCAAACAGTGCTCATCTTCGCCACCGGTGCAAAAGTCTCATCATAATCGATGCCATATGTCTGACTATACTCTTTTGCCACCAGACGAGCCTTGTAGCGCTCAACTTGTCCATCTGGATTCTGCTTCACAGTAAAGACCCACTTGCATCCAACTGCTCTCTTTCCTTCTGGTAACTTTACTAGCTCCCAAGTGCGGTTCTTCTCTAGAGCTCCCAGCTCCTCGTGCATAGCCGCTTTCCACTTTGGGTCCTTCTTAGCAACCTGCCAATTGTTAGGTACAGTAACAGAGTCCAATGATGCAATGAATGCTCCATGTGCAGGGTGGATACTAGAATATGATACATACTGGGCGAGATCCCAACCATATCTATCAGGAGGATGTCCCGCATTGCTGCGAGTAGTCCTCCGTACTGATATTGGTGTGGAAGGAGTAAGGAGAGGGATGATATCACCTTGGGAGGAATCTGATGATGGTGTAGGTATCACAGGAGTCGGGACAGACGTTGATAAGGGAGCTGGCACTAGTGGTACTGTAGGTACTGTTTCCGCAATGTGCTTTCCCTTCCTACTATAGGTAAGTAGCTCCCCCTGAGCCGTGGGCCTAACACCTCTTGTCTCCTTATCCTCTTCTCCTTTATTCTCCTGCTCCTCCTCAACCAATTCTCCTTCCCAAGGAATCGTTAGAGAAATTGATTTTTCTGCATTATTCTCCCCGTTATTCATCTGCCTCTCACCATTCTCCCCTTCTCGCCTCATACTTCCAGTATTGGGCGAGTCACCAACGGATGAGGGTACCTTCTGTGTGTAATATGGTTCAAATTCACGAAAGTACACATCCATGCTCACGAACAGCCTTTTCTCCACCGGGCTCCAGCAAACATATCCCTTTTGAGTAGCAGAATATCCCACAAAAATGCACTTCACCGCTCTAGGGGCAAGCTTCCCGACGGATGGTCTGTTATCCTTCACAAAGCACACACAGCCAAATACCTTCAGTGGAAGAATCCCACCATTATCTCCTTTCAACGTCTCACAGGGAGACTTCCAATCCAGTACTCTCGAGGGTATTCTATTGATCAGCACCGCTGCAGTCAATACTGCTTGCCCCCATAATATTTCTGGGACATTCATGGAGATCATCATACTTCTAGCAACCTCTAAAAGATGTCTGTTCTTTCTTTCCGCTATCCCATTCTGAGCTGGTGTGTATGGACATGTAGTCTGGTGTTGTATTCCCTGAGATGACAAGTATTCTCCAAACACTCTGTTGGTGTACTCTGTCCCATTATCAGATCTCAATACCTTCACCACTGCTCCATATTGAGTCTGAACATTCTTATGAAAGTTTTGAAAGCAGCCAAACACTTCACTCTTATTCTTCATCAGGTATAACCAAGTAACGCGAGAGAAACAATCAATGAAGGTAACAAAATACTTGTATCCATTCATAGAACTTGTGGAACATGGTCCCCACACATCTGAATGTATCATATCAAACGCATGAGAACTCCTATGATCAGAACTAACATAAGAGCTTCTAGTAAGCTTTCCCAGTTTACATGCATCACATACAAGTTTTTCTTTATTTACTTTCTCAAATAAAGATGGATACAACCTACTTAAAACACCGAAAGAAGTATGTCCCAAGCGTTTGTGATGAAGCATCAACATACTTTCAGCACTCATCTCAGATCCTACTCCTACTCTCTCTACCATTGACACCAAAGCTGAATCTAGCCCTTCACGATCCAGATACCACAGTCCATTACGCCACGTGCCAGTCCCAAGTCTCCGTCCTGTCCCCTTCTCCTGAAAGATCACCTTGGGAATATCAAAAGAAACAATACATTTTAGTTGGAGGATGATAGAACTAATGGATAAAAGATTGACTAGAAAGGAAGGAGCATGCAAAACATTGGACAAAGTTACAGAACCAGTACAATCGACTGTACCCTTACCAACCACCGGTTGAAATGTACCATCAGCTGTTTGAATACTATCAGGTGATGCTAATTGAGTATATGATGAGAACTCACTAGCATTCCCTGTCACATGTCGAGACGCACCGGAGTCGACAATCCATTCTGATGATCTGTTGGGAGACATAGAAGCAAGAGCATGTATGTCATCAGTACCTTTGGTCGGATGAGCATAGGTAGCAGTATTGCCTCTGGCGAAGAACGAAGTGGATGCCTCCTCAGTCCCACTCCTCAAGTCTCCATCCCCTGCTACTTGCTGCTTCTTCCTGAGTATCGCCAAGAGAGCACGATCCTCCTCAGTAAAGACCACCTCAGCTTTTTCTTCTTCTGCTACCGTCAGATTCGCCCGATTCCCTGCTCCTCTTCCACCACGTCGACCCCCACGGCCACGACCACGACCACGACCTCCGAACTGTCCACGTCCACCCGAATCTCCTTCCTTGGGTGGTTTGGTGCAAGCATGCCTTAGATGACCCACCGCACCGCAGTTGTAGCATTGTCGAGTCTCTCCCCTAGATCCAGTGTTGCTAGAGGCTGCCAGTGCTGACTTCACCACCGGAAGTCCACCTGTCCCCGCCTGCAGCCGAATGCGAGTCTCCTCCTGGATCATAGCAGAGACGGCCTCCTCAAGCGTTGGAATTTTTGGCTGAGCGAGCAGTAATGCAATTCGCTGAGCGAACTCTGATGTCAATCCCTTGAGAAACACCATAGTCCTCTCCTGTAGAAAGGCCTCCCGCTCTTTACATCCCGGGTCCTTGCAGCTAGCCCGGGGGGAAAAATGATCATAATCCAGCCACAGGCGCTCCAACTCTGTAGCATATTCCTATACAGTCCTCTCTCCCTGGACTGTAGCGTCGATCTCTCCTTTAATCTGGAATACCCTCAGGTTATTCCCCACTCCATCATATGTCCTCCTCAACTTCTCCCAGACATCCATCATATGCTCTGATACCATTTGTAACGCCCCGCCCCGGAATCCCAGAGTCGGTACGCTATTAGATCTGATGGACTGGCCTCACAAACCACCACATGTTTTTTCAGCACGTTTTGTCCTCACTCACGTGCTTCCTGGAAAACTTTCCAGGGGGTCACCCATCCTAGAATTTCTCCAGGCCAAGCACGCTTAACTTTGGAGTTTCTAAGGGTTGGGTTCCCGAAAAGAAGATGCATCTTGGTGGTATGAGTATTCCAATCAAATCTATCAATACTAATCGCATCACCCTCTTAAGGGTTGGGGTATTACAATCTCCCCCACTTAAACTCGCAACGTCCTCGTTGCGCCAAATCATATCATCCAAGACCGTACCATCCGTGTGAGACTCTAGAGGTGGCTCCTACGGCCACAAGAGGTGGCTCCCGTCCTCTCGACGTAGCACTTTGCGCCGTATAGCACTTAGCTCTCACAATTCCGGTTGGTTTTGCTCTGATACCAAGTTGAAATAGAAACCCTAATTTTATTCATGAGATAACATGGGCTTATATAGGCCCCTACAACTTACAAATAAGCCCCTAAACATATTAATATTCCAACAGTTTCTATGTCTAAATCCTAACTCGCGTTTCTTTGACTTTCTCTAGAGATAAATATCACTATCTTAGAGAATTAATTAGCAGCCTTTTCAACAGGCTAAGAATGACAAAAACTTTTCATTGATGTCAATAGCAGTTAGCTTCACTAATACACATCAAGTCCAAAGTGATTATGTGATTCAGATTCTTTATAATTATTCACTTCATTGAGCTAATCGATTTCACAAATTATTTTTTAAATGCTTGAGGGATGGAATGTGGGTTTACGAACTAAGATCATCTATAGTTACCTCCATTTGGCTAACAAACCGAACGTGAGACACTTGTGCATCAACCCAAAAAGGTCTATAAAATGTAATTTTCATGTAAATTTTCAGGTGTATGTATTTAGTTTTTATCCAAATCAAAACCAAGTAGAAGACCTGAAGAATTTCATTATAACATAAAAACAATTAAACAAGTGTATACAAGGGAGCAGTCATAACTAAACTATACTTTTTTAAACTACTCTCACGCTACACACCTGAAGTTGTGGGGTCCTTAATGACTCTTCAAATTTGAAAGCAATTCAAATAAGAAAGACCTCACACTTTTCCAAGTAGTAGTGTAGGAGTAGTTTGAAGAGTGTAGTTTAGTTAGAATTATCCTGTAAAGGTTAGTTATAATATTTTCTATTTAGTAGTTTTATAACTTTGAAGTATATTCTTTCTTTCAGTACGATTATTTCTATATTTCCCTTTATTTTTGTATTTTACTTATAATAATGGGAAAGTTGCTTTGTTCTAACTGTCTTTGTTTCTTTAGAAAAGTTTTCTAAACGTGTATCTTATTTCTTTTATTTACTTATGGTTTGTTTTGATTCGACATATTCTAATTCATCTATTCATATTAGTCCTAAGAATCTTTTTTTTCTTTTCTTTTTTTGCAGGTTTTGATTTAATAGGAAATACTTTGGATTCCCTTCAATTAGTACTATTCCTCTTTATCTTCATCTTCTTGAGAAGAACTCTCAATTAGACAAAACTACTCATGATTAAAAATTTAGTTAGCATATGATAATCCTAATGTAACACTATCTAAATATTATAAATTTTATTGGCTTTTGTTTTGTTCAATTGGTATTGTTACGATGATGAATCTCTTGCCAATTGATAATCAAATTTGTAACTTAATGATGATCAGCTAAACTTTTTGGTTAATGAAATTTTAAAATTCATCTTCTTTTGTCTATTTAAAATAAAAGCTCAACAAGAAAATATTCCGTGCAATGCACGGGGGTCTGAAACAACATATGACTAATTATTCAAACAACCCATTATTTAAAAATTTACTACTTCCAGACTGAACTTACTACCCTCACAGTTCTACTGTTGCAGATAGACCCCTTAAAACAGTTTCAATTGCTGCAGATAGGCCCCCGAGGTTGTTGCAGATAGAACCCCTGAAAGGGGTCAAAAAAATTTCACTCATGGGGGTCCATCTGCAACAAAGGTTCAGCTCAGCTGAGACAATATATCTCAAGAACCAATCAACCATAATCAAACAAAAACCCCAACCTTTCGAGCCTTGGCGAGCTTCCGATGGTCAAGCTCGTCCTGCAACTGGCGAAGATTGTACCGCAACTTTGCGCCCTTATCGGGCAAGCCCTCGCGCAAATTAGAGCCCAAGGTATTGGAAATCCTCTGGATTTTTTCACTGATTTGATGATCGCTCAGTGCGGATATGAAGCCCGGATCGATGTTATTGCGAACAATCTCGATTTCAGGGGATGGGGAATCGGTGTCTTTAGAGGAGAGGAGACCATTCCAGTCGAGTTTTGGTGGGGCTTTAGCCATTAAAAGAGAGCGATTTCTTATAATGGAGAAGGGGGGAGGAAGAAAGAGACGAATAGAAGAGGTTTTGTTTGAAGGGATGTTTGGTTGCTTTCCTTCATTTTTTTTAATGCCCACTTTTCCTTTTACTTTTGAGAGACATTAGAGGCGCGCACACACTACCGCTACAGTATATCAGGGCACACTTGACATTTAAAATTAAAATCTTAAGTGGGTCCCGGTGCAATGTAGCAGGAGGGGAGATGTGGTTGAAGATGTGGTTGAGAGTGTGACTCTATCATTTCTCGTTACTTTTTTGTGTTTCTTCATGTTATTGGAAGAGTGTTTCTTGTTTTTATTTCCTCAAAAAATATGAGGAATAATTACTTTCTATCACTTTATTTAGTTTAGTTCAATTTGAAAAGACAAGAAAGTAGTTGATGTGTGAATTGATTCCCTCATTTTTTTAACGTTTGGTTCAAACTAAAAAATAAAAAAAAAACCATGGTTGTGGTCACCACGGTGTGCTTACTATCCAAATAGGACAAAATTAATCTTAAAATATGATCACTTAAGGGAAGAATTTTAAAATATTTAATGAATTGAGGGTATAATTTTAAATATAAGATAGTAATTTGTAAAATTTATAAAGATTTGATGGACTAATTATGAACATTTAATAGAGCAATTCTAAATCTTTAACTATTCGAGAGACTAATTTTAAGTTTTTATGAACCTATTTGAGAGTCATATTCAAAATATGAACATTTAAGGTAGGAAATTGTAAGTGATTAAAGATTTGGGGGAGTAGTTTTAAATTTAAGGGGGGTAATTTGCAAAATGTTTAGAGATTTTAGGGACTAATTTCAACTAATTATGGACACTTAAGGGGGTAATTCCAAACCTCTAAAGGTTTGGTAAACTAACATTATGTTTGATGAAGTAATATTCAAAATTTTAAAGGATTGAGGAAATAACTGCAAGTAATTATTAATTGACTGACAAATATCAATAATCGTGAGGTTGAGGGACTTTTATAAAAATTATCACTACAAAATAAGCTACTAATGCCAAACTTGAGAATTCACGGGACTGCTAGTCCCGTGAATTTTAAAGAAACAACATCCACGGGACTAGTAGTCCCGTTCATTTGCTGGGCGTGCACAAAAACATGAACGCACAGTAAACGGGACTTCGCAGAAACAAAATCCACGGGACTGATAGCCCCGTGAATTTCCTAGAAACATAATTATGTGGTCATAACATGTATTTGAATAAGTTTCAAACAACACATATAACCGCAATTAACCTTAATATAATGCTCATACAGGTTTAAACTTGATAATTGCCTCAATTTTGAAATTTCTGCTACATAAAGATAGACAAAACAGACATATCCTACAAAAATCACTGTAAAAACTGTGTCTTTGTCTTCGATCGTGCGAAAATGAGGTGTTATATTCACCCCGCTAACTCTTTCCATTACTCGCTTTGCAGCTACTTCAGCCTTCGACTTCCCAACGTCGTGAATCCCACAATATTGCCACATCCATAAATCGACAGAAAGACATTATATGCAAAACAAATAAACAACTAATGAACTCAAAAGATGTCAAAAAACAAGGTAGATGTTTCCAAAAAAAAGGAAAAAAAATTCATGTGACTATTTGACACCTTCAGTAAATTGTTAGAGATTCAAATCAACTCCTCAAAAGAGTAAGACCGACTTAAAGAAAAAGGTCAATATTACATCAAGAAAAATAGAAATGATAAATGTGCCGGGTACCATCATAATGTAAATCTATCTACCCTTTAAAAGAGGGAGTTCTAGAAAAACTTTCTCTACCCCAAATTACCCTTCACCTATTGTAAATATAACAAAGTTATCATACTCTTTTATTTCATGAACTTAACAAACGTATTTTTTTTAATTACTCAGAAATCAGAAGATGTAAAGCCCTAAATCTTCGTTCTTCCCTTCTCTGTTTCATCCGTTAGGAATTTCCTCCGACAACGCAGTATTAGCCTCATCGTCCACAAACCTTCTCTTCGATCTTCTCCTCAACTATCAGATTTTAGGCATCAGGAAGGATCAGGAGAAATTAAGAAATCTCAGAAGTCGCAAGTTACCTGAAGAATTCCTCCGCTCCCCCTCGATTATAGCCTTTCTCTACGTCGGGTACACTATCGGCCTCCCCCTAATCCCTTAATTAGTTTCTGATCAACCCCCCCCCCCAATCCACTTGAGAGAGCTGGAGGAATGATGGCAGTGAGAGATATTTACTGTCATTTTAATCGTGCCAGAGGGACGTGTATGTATGCTTTAAATTTGTCAATCTATTTTTTATTCTTTTAGTTTGCTTAATCCTTCTTCCTACTGTTACAGAATTGATTTCACCTGAAGATCTTTTACAAGCTTGTGCTCTTGGGAGAAAATTGATGTGTATGCACGAACGAACTCTCAACCCTTTTCAGGTTCAGCTATTATTTTTCGGCTGACACTAAGAAGATAATGCCAATTGTTATGAATCTTCAAATGTGTTTGCTGCAATTAACCAACTTTGATTTATTTGATTATATATATTTTATTTGATTATATATTATTTTATCTTATTAGTTTCTGATCAACTCCCCTTTCTTTCCCCTGCAACCCTAATGTAAAAACTGGGAACTAGAATGATCACGCAACACCTTGTGACTGCCCTAACCTAAGATTTAATGTAGAATCACAAAGGGGAGAGATACTAAAGCATCAAGAAGAAGCATTTC
This sequence comes from Asparagus kiusianus, assembly GCA_022839385.1. Lineage (NCBI taxonomy): Eukaryota > Viridiplantae > Streptophyta > Magnoliopsida > Asparagales > Asparagaceae > Asparagus > Asparagus kiusianus. Next base: position 540,202 of record BQKN01000852.1, read on the forward strand.
ACATCATATTATTTTGGGAAGCTACTGATGGAGTCATTGCATTTTAGAAGTAAGCCTAACACCAACCTAATTATTCTCTCTAAAGCAATTTATGTTCTATGCATTAGAATTTAGTTTCTTTTCTTGCACTGTAATTATTTTTTATGGCAATTAACATTTTCATAAAGTATTTAGAGGATTAATGATTTGGATGTTGCAGGTTCTCCCATCCATCAAGGTAAATCTTCATATTTGATATTATTTTTAGTTGGGTTTATTTGATTATATATTTTATTTGATTGAACCGAAATAGAAAACAGATACCTTTCTTTATTTTTTTCCTTATGCATGCTTTTAATTAGTTTCTGTTTTTATCTAGACTAAAACACATCCATATTCAGTCAAGGATCTCTTAGGATAATGCATAATATTTTAACCATGTAATCTGTGGCTTTACAATTAATAAAAAGTTTTATTAGGGTGCTCTTTGTTTGTTGTCTAATATTAGCTTGATCTTATGAAATTTTGTAGTTTCTTGATTGCTAGAATAAATTTACTGTTACAAAAAGGAGAAAAAAGAAAGAAAGAAAGAAAGAAAGGATGAGAAAGAAAGAAAGAAAGGATGAGTCTCTTATAGTTGGGTTCTATGATCTTTATTTTTCACATGAATATGGTTAATCATATGTTTACTGAGCACAAATATGGAGAGTTAATTGCAAATGTACCCATTATGTTTTCACCTAATTGCACATATGATGGAGAGATTATTCCATCTAGGAGTGGGGTGTTTATATGCCAATATAACAGTTTAGAGACGATAAGTGGCTAAACCTCCACAGTAAGAAAATGTATTTGTGATTAACCCTCAAAGTTGTGTGCTTGCTTTTCTTCTTGCTTACAATCCTGGGTTTTTCTCTATAGGTACATGATAGTGATGATCTAACGAGATATTAGGCGACATAATAAGTCGGCAGAGCTTGAATAATGAATGATGCCTGTCAACTAACTCTTTATTGGGCTTGCGTTTTGGGTATGAACGTCATGCAAATACTGTATAGCGGTAGGCACCACAACTCATAGCAAAATCAATGTGTATTTGTTGTTTACAGACTCCAAGCCATGGTATCAAACATGCCTTCAAAAATATTCATTCTTTGCATGCTAAGGCTCACAGCCGCAAACAAAGATGTAAATTTATCTATTGTATTAGAAGATATTCAATGCCTATGCATGTGTATTTAAGAAGAGGATATAATAAAACAATCAATTCTCTAGACGAAAAAAATAAAAAACTATTAACAAAAGGCATCCTTACTTTCATGCTAACATTGCTAATTATCTCTTCACATGATAAAATTAGATATCTTTTACCCGGTAACCTTGCAAATTGTCTCAGACAAGAAAATAGCTTGCAGAGCAAACACAATTCAACAGCTACGCACATTTCAGTTAAAATAAAGCATGCCAACAAAAATGCACTTCATTAGCATTTGTACACTTTAACATTGTATGTCATCATACCATGTTTTCCTGTAGACATTGAATAGAATCAATTTCTTGGCTATATTTCCATTTAGCACTGCTCGTTGACACAACAGAAGTTAGCCCATATTGGCTACAAACTTGAACCATGGTGTATTCACAAATTCAGCGAATCAATTTTCAAATAGATGACCATTACTATACATACATTGTGGAAAAATGTTTTAGCCTTTTCAGTCCCTGCAGCTAGAACAAATGCTGAAGATATGGGTTATTTCTCTGCCTGAGCCTCAACCCAGCATTTGCTTCTTGCTCAAGATGCATCAATCTAGGTGGAGGGTTAAAGTCACCTTGTATTTAGGAATAATTGCAGGTTGTCAATTACGCTTATCGACCGAGTCTTTGACGAAATTATGCAATCTCCTACCAATAAGATATCGGTCGTCTCTAATGGAGTTGTGGGGATTAATGAACCAAACACGGAACCTCTTGGCACAGAAGAACATCACGCTGAAGAGAAGGCAACCGAGCTAAGCAAACCGATAGACCGCAGAGTTAATGATCAATGGATAGCCAAGCACAGGAATAAAACTCTGGAAAATATATAGGGAACAAAAAATGTAGTCAGAAGCTTCGAGATGATAGGGATTACAATCTCATGGAGGACCCAAAGACCCCTTAGATCCGAGAAGCCATTTTACTTAACTCTCTCGAACTTTGCCCGCCAGCTTTCATTAAACAGTGGTGTCATTTGATCAAGCATAACCTTTTCCAAAAGATTGAACACAAAATGATCCATTAATTCATAAATATTTATCTGATTGAAAAATTAAATGTTTTTTAGTGTTAACAAAAATGATAGTCTGTCTATTCTCTGACATATTTTTTAAGGATAGAGCTAACAAACCTTAAAAATAAAATAATAATTGTACTATGTAATGTTTAAATCCTAAAATCGTAATGTCCAAGTCTACAGATTTCATAAAACATATTTTTTGGACCTGCACATCAAGATGAACAGTTTGGATTTCAAATTTTAATAGACTTGAGATCACACACTATAGAATTTGATGTCAGTCGCTATAAATACATAGGATAATCAATCAAAACATTCATGAATTATGTTGATTGCAACCAATAGAGCAATTCAATTCGGATGTTCAATAACACAACAGTTTGGGTTAATAAGCTTAAAACTCCATGTTCAAATAAATATTCAATAGGATATTGTCAACATATATTAAACTTCGATGTCATAAGCCATAGAATACTGAAGGGCTAGGAAAATTACAAATTTTAATATATTGAAAGGCCACAATTTTTTAATATATTTAACTTTTGATCTTTTAACTAAAAGGCCACAATTTTTCAAGGTTGTTTCTTTACTATCATTTTACTTTTAGATGAATAATAGAAAATTTATTTGTGTTTGTTTTAAGTCAAATAATTTACATTGTCTTTGATATAATTATCAAATTTCAATATAATAATCATGAATAGGTTTATTTAATGATAGGAGTAATGGTAAGGTTCTATTATTATATTTTTAACATACAAATTAACTTCAAAAAAGTTCATTGGGTTGTTCATATGTTGGCTATTTTGTTTACATGTAATAAATTTATACGAAATCTTTCCCTAAATAAAATTATAATTTAAAATAATATTAAAAAATTTACCACGTGCATTGCACGTGCAATCCAACTAGTTATAAGAAATATGAAAAGTTTAAAGTTTAGACATCCACTATACTTGTTTATTTAGGCTCCGTTTGGATACCAATGTATTTTACTTGTGCCCATGTTGTTTTTGTCAAAAACAAAACAACATGCGTTTGAACACCATGATATTTTTGGAGCTAAATCATCCTCAAACACAAAACACAACACTTATTTCAAAACATCTTTTAGGTGTTTTAAATTTGGTGTTTTGGCTTTGAGTTTGAGGAGGTGTAAATATAATATTTAATATAGTATATTAAATATAATTAGTATGTAGTTATTATCCACATTCTTATTATATTATATTATATTATACCATACTATGTTATAGTTAATCTAATATATTATTAATATTTATTAAATAATATAAAAATATAATAATTAAAATATCTTATATAATAATATAATAACATAATAAATACTAGTATTTAATATGCTGATAATGTATAATAATAATAAATAATTATAACATATAAATAAACTACTAAAAAAATAATATAAAATTGTTAATAATAAATAATAATATAATAATGATATAATAATATACTATATAATATTATAATCACTGTAATATTATTAACTTTTAATAAATAAATTGTAATAAATTAATAATTATAAAATATGATATAATAGTAACATATTTAATAAAAAATAATATAATAATAATACATTCTATAGTAAATGTAATATGATATATAAAATATTAATATATTACATAATAAATAATATAATATATTATAAAGTAAAATAATTTATTGCTAACAAATGTTAATGTACAAATAATATATTCATAATATAATAATATTTATTTATGTCATAAATTATTAAAGTATTATTAATAAACTCAAACATATTAGAAATTATAACATATTATATGATATTAACATATTTATAATATATTAATTTATTATTAACATTATAAATATAATATTTTATAATATTGATAATAATATAATATTATATTAATAATAGCATAACATTATTTTAAAAAAATTCATAATATATAACAATAACAAATTGATATACCAAAATAATTAAATATATTATTATTTAAAATAATATGTAATAATTATAATATAACGTAACACATTAAAGTACAAGATAATATTATAATACATTATACAATATTATATTGTATTATATTTAATATCTATAATACTATAATAATGTAACCTAAATATTATAACATTTTATGTATAATATATTTTATTATAATTAATATATAATATATTAATAATATGTTTAATGCTAATATTGTAACATGTCAAACTAGCATTGACCAAAAACACTCAACATGGTGTTTTGAAAGCACTTTGAGAGAAAAACACAACACTATAGTGTTTTATTATAAAAACACAGTAAGAAAAACACCATGATATCCAAACGAAGCCTTAGTTTTTAGTATAGTGAAGGTAATCTGTGTATATAGGTCATTGAATGCTTCCCAAGGGTGATACATGTCATAAAAAAAAAAGAAAAAACTACAGAACTTAGCCTTTAATATTTTAAATAAACTAGTGGTGGACTATTGATTACAGATCCTACACAGGATATGCAAATATATAATTTCATACAATTCATCTGCAGCATTCGTTAAGACATTGTTGTGTTACGTTATAGTCACAACAAATTGCTACTAGCTCAATTACATTATATATACACTAACATGACTGCATCAAGTAATGAAGCTTCCATATGTTTCCAAACAGATGAAGACCAACGTGCTCTGTCAACTCACTGGGTTAAAAGAAAACACATACTTGGTTTTAATCTCAAAGCAAGACAGAACATAACAAACTGATCATCGATCTTTTCAATTAATTACTCCTATTTGGAAATATAATTAGAAGAAACAAGCATTTTAAACTGATGTTTTGATATATAAGTGTGCGGCTCTAGCTCGACTTCTAAAACGCTTGCATTATGTTGAATCTAATGATAGTTTGCTTTTGCTACCCAAGCATATAACGAGAATCACTGATTAATATATTTGTTAATTTGCTCGACATATAATTCAAGTAACTCCTTATATCCACCAAGAGAAGAAATTTATTAGGGGTATGGAGGAATACTTGAAGAGAAACTGTCGGTTGAGGTTGGAGACCTGGGATCCATATCGATGACGTCTATGTTCTTGAACTCAGAAAGGGCCAGGTCTTTGAGCAGTTCTCAGCCGAAGCCTGATTCACTAATAGATATCAGAAGGACAGCATTAAAAGTCTAGATATGCCATGAATCACCAAAAAATAGAAGAATGAAAGTTATATTCATCTCTTCCTTCTTGGGAGACAACAAACAAAATTACTGGGGAGATAGCGAACAAAAACAATGATGAATTGGTGGAAAGTTGATACCTGAGAGAGTAAATCTGCAGCGATGTGGGCAGGGTTTGCATGCTTATCGGCAGGGAATTGAAGGAGAAAGAACAAGAGCATGACAGTGTGCAGTTAATATTGATCATGACTCCCGCCTACTTGGTCTCAAAATCAAGGCTTTCTTCCTTCTTAAAGCGGTCAACCATTGTTTCACGCTCCTCCTTAGACTTCAACCATCGAGCTCGACCTTCGAGCAGTCTGGAATGCATCTCATGGTTTTTAAGTAAAGGAATGTCAGTCAAATGTTATCAAATGCATTTTATGATTTTTAAGCAAATAATTTTTTTAGCTATTTCAAATAATTTTTTTAGCTATTTCAA
>BQKN01000852.1:549511-596092 GCA_022839385.1 Asparagus kiusianus
ATATATATATATATATATATATATATATATATATCAAGAAAAGACCAAAACAACTGTGAATTGCCAATCATGCGTGTATTAACAGTTTTTTTAATATATACTAATAGATAGATTCATGTTCAGTTTGCATTAATTATTCTTTCTGTTGATTTTATGGATTGTTTGCATTTCTTTAAAATTTGCAATGTGATACATTTTTTGAAGTAAAAATTTACAATGTGATACATGAAGCCCCACTTTCTTTCTTGTGTGATTTTCTATAGAATACTTTCTACATAAGTTTTTTAATTACAAGATATTTCACACATTTGTCCATGCAAAGCACAGAAAACGTGAACTATCTTAATACCACCAAAAATCCAAATGAACAGCTCAAAATAGTAAAAATGCGTCTATGAGTAGTTTCGCACTGAAATAGAACTATCCACAGAAGTACATGACATATATATTGCCAAAAAAATGTTCACTACCAAAGTAGAAAACATACACGCTAACTAGGATCCTAAACAAGCAAATGTTAGTAGTCATCAGGGACTTGCTTGCAGCAGCTAAATTTATCCTTTCCTTAAGAGGTTTTGATGCTTCTTCTTTATATGATTCTTTCCCTGAAGAATGAAAAGAGAGAATGTGATCAGTTACGTTCAACCTTACACAAATATGCAGCAGACTAAAAAATTGAATCCAGGAGTACAAACATTTAAAGCATCAGATATGTTCTATGAAATATAAAAAAACACTCGACTATACATCTATTAGTTTACCAGCTCTCTTAATTTAGGCTTAGCCATCTATTATGGAGGAAGGACCTAAACAGCCTTGTTTTTGTGTGTGTGCATATGCGTGTGCGTGAAATTGACAAGCCACCATAAAACAAAGCTACGGAAATTTTTGGGATAGCGATGGTAATAGCTCAATAAAGTTTAACTCCTAAATACATTTCATAGGGAAAAAGTTTTGTGGTTAAGAAATTGTAAATAGACAAAAATTAGCAATAAATTTGTAAGTGTAAAATAACTTACATCTTATATAACACCAATATAATTAAGATCGCGTGATGCCCATCCAAGCTTTAGCTCCAACCATCTTCCCCTTCGTTGATTTGGTAATCCGATGAAGGTCCTTCCTCGAACTGCATCCCCACAAGGATAATCATAAGCTAAAAGTTGTGAGTCCTCCTTGAGTCCTCCTTCCAACTTTTGAAACCTCCTCAACTAACTTCTCTTATGAGTAAACACGAGGTTCAGGTTTACAATTTCTATCCCACTTTTTTTTGTAGTTGAAACTCCTTACTGATGTTGAAAGTAGCTCCATGCTTCGTTTTATACGTCATCTTCTTACAAGATGGCGGGGGAGCAGAAAATACTTTGGAATCTTTTCCTTTGCAATTTGGAGACCCGACGTATTCTGTATGACCTAATTCCTGACTAGCCTCCTGATCACCATCTGGATGTACCTATTAACAATTAAACAATCAAGAGACAAATGCCATTACCATCCAAAATAATATTTACGAAAAAATACCAAAACATTGTTGCGCGCAGCGGAAATTTCGGCAGCACTTCGGCAGCACAACAAGAGAGTCAGGTCGCAATAAGAATTCCCGTCTCACCAAGGAAACAAGAATCTGAAGTGGATATCTCAACCAAGTGAGATATCGGCTCTTCCTCTCATCAGTTCTAGGACTGACCTGTCGAGGGATCCTAAAAGCTATTACAAATCACACAAAAGCAGTACAATCAATTTTTACGTGGTTCGGCAAATTGCCTACGTCCACGGGGCAAGGAGGGGGGAGATCGACTAATAGAGGGAGAGAATACAACTAGGGTTTACAAAAGAATCTCACAAATTTAAACCCTCACACAAACTCTCAAATCCCTCACACAAAACTCTCTCAAAAGGCTGCACAAAAGGATTTCACCAAAACAAATCTCCTGCTGAAAAATACCCAAAGCCGAAGCCTCTGTTTTTGCACCTGCAGCCGCAAAATTCCCAAGCCAATCTCCTGCACAATCTCCTGCGTACATTTCCCAAAAACCCTAGAGACACATTATATAGGCGCACGAACTAACTCGGGTGGGCCTTCAAAGGCAATCTATCTCTTCACGCGGAAATAGCAGACAAAGATGTCACGTGGGTTGTGGCCCCCACCCACGTTCACAATTCTCCACCTCGGTGAAGTTTTCCCAAAACTGAGCCGACACCAAAGCAACCAAATGTCCTACTTGTTGTGTCCAGTACGAACTCAATCCACAACAAGTCGAGAAACCAAACGAGAGTCCAAACACTCTCACCCCCATCAAAATCAACTAATCCAAACCGGCTGCATCTGAAAGACTGCCTACGTATCCTCTTGCCCAAGGAATCAAGCCGAACGTAGTTCACCCAAATGGCCGCCAACGGCCTCAACAATCACGAATATGTAACAAGTTTCGACAATGATCAAACTTGTTGCTCGGAACCACCTTAGTGAGCATATCTGCCGGATTATCCTTCGTGTGGACTTTCATAATTTTCACATCGCCATCTTCAAGAACATCCCGAACGAAGTGATAACGAACATCAATGTGCTTCGTTCTCGCATGAAAAACCCGATTCTTCACCAAATAGATAGCACTGATGCTATCACAATGAATAATGACGGACCTCTGCGATATACCAAGTTCCTTCAAAAGTCCTCGAAGCCAAATAGCCTCCTTCACAGCCTCCGTAACTGCCATATACTCTGCCTCCATCGTAGATAAAGCCACCATCGACTGTAAGGTGCATCTCCAACATACCGGCGCACGGGTCAAATTAAACACATACCCCGTCGTGGACTGGCGCTTATCCAAATCCCCAGCATAATCCGAATCAACATAACCAATACATAACTGCCCACCTGTAGTGTCCCGCTCATAAACCAAACCAACATTGAGTGTACCTCGAACGTACCTCAAAATCCATTTCACAGCGTCCCAATGATCCACTCCTGGATCATGCATGTATCTCGATACCATGCTTACCGCCTGTGACAAATCAGGTCTCGTACATACCATTGCGTACATCAAGCTCCCAACTGCGCTCGCATATGGAGTCTTCGACATCAACTCACGATCTTCAACTGACTTTGGTGAAAGACTAGCTGAAAGCTTCAAATGGGCTCCCAAAGGTACACTAACTAGCTTCGTATCCATGCTAACATGGAATCGCTGTAGAACCTTCTTCAAATAAGCCACATGTGTCAAACAAATTCTGCCCTTCTTCTTGTCTCTGCCGATCTCCATCCCTAGAATGCGCTTCGCCTCGCCCAAGTCCTTCATCTCAAACTCATTTGAAAGCTGAACTTTCAACTCATCTATAGCCGACCTGGAAATAGAGGCAACTAACATGTCATCGACATAGAGCAACAAATAAATGTACGCACCTCCTTTCAACTTGCGAAAATATACGCAAGGATCAAACTGGCTCCGAGTGTACGAATGACCAAGCATAAAACTGTCAAATCGCCTATACCACTGTCGAGGAGACTGCTTCAAACCGTATAGCGATTTATTCAACCTGCAAACTAATTTTTCCTTCCCTGCAGCTCGGAATCCCAATGGCTGAGTCATGTATATTTCTTCATCAAGATCACCATAAAGAAATGCCGTCTTCACATCCAACTGATCTAACTCCAAACTATACTGTGCCACCAAAGCTAGCAAAATCCGAATCGAAGAATGCTTCACCACCGGAGAGAAAACCTCATTGTAATCTATTCCTTCCTCCTGTGCATAGCCCTTCGCAACCAACCTAGCTTTGAACCTCAATGGAGTGCCCTCAATGCCCTCCTTCTTCGTGTATACCCACTTGCAACCAATTACCTTCCGCCCCTTTGGAAGCTCAACGAGCTCCTATGTATCGTTCTTATGAAGAAATTCCATCTCCTCCTGTATAGCCACCTGCCACGAATCAGCCTCCGAACTCTGCTCGGCCTCTCTGAATGTAGTAGGCACCATCTCATCGATACTCTCCACCGGAAGTGCATACACAACTGTATCGGCATACCGTGCTGGCATCTGTATGTTTCTCCTCTGTCTTCGAACCGCAATAGAATCCTGAACCTGAGCCGTCGGTTCCTGATCCTGCACATTTGTACTCGTATCCTTCGTGTCACTGTCGTGCTCGCCTGGCGTCACCTCAGTCGGCACCTGCATGGATACTGTACCATCTGGACAATGTGGAGCTGCATCGATCTCCACCACCTACGATATCTCCTCCATCGGGTCGCTCTCCACCTGATGAGAGCTGGGAATCTTCAAGATAGAAGCTTCATCGAATGTGACATCCCTACTCAGCACAATCTTCTTATCAACTGGATCCCAAAGCTTGTATCCCTTGACACCACGCTTGAATCCTATAAATATGGCCTTCCTAGCTCGAGGTTCCAATTTATCAGTTCTAATATGATAATATGCAGGGCACCCAAATACCTTGAGCTGGTCATAATCGTGTGCTGGTTTTCCCGACCACTTCTCCATAGGGGTCTTCCCCTTAATCGCAGATGAAGGCAGCCTATTAATGAGGTGGCTCGCATATGTAAGTGCATCAGCCCAAAAGATCTTCTCCAAACCACTCTGCGACAATAAGCATCGGATCTTCTCCAGTAAAGACCGATTCAATCTCTCAGCCACCCCATTTTGCTGCGGTGTATGACTAACCGTGAAGTGTCTCTCTATGCCCTCGTCTCAACATAGCTGCTGAAAGGGGTCAGAAGTATACTCACCACCGTTGTCGGATCGCAACGTCTTGATCTTTCTCCCAGTCTGCAGTTCCAATCTCTTCTTCCACTCCACAAACAAATCTAGGACTTCACTCTTCTTCGTCATGGTGTACACCCAACAACGCCTAGAATAGTCATCTACAAAAGTGACGAACCAATATCTACCACCAAGTGATGCAGTCTTGGTAGGACCCCAAACGTCTGTGTGCACGTAGTCTAGGATGCCCCTCGTCTGATGAATGGCAGTCCCGAACTTTACCTTCGTCTTCTTGCCAAGAACACAGTGCTCACAGAACTCAATCTTCCCACTCTTGGCTCCCTTCAATAGCCCCTGATTGCACAATGTCTGCAGTGACTTTTTACCTGTATGCCCCAACCTATAGTGCCAAAGTCTGCTCATGTCCGCCTCTGAAATAGCCGAAGCAACCTGGCCAATCTCGGTGCTTCCCTTCAGATAATACAAATTCCGATTGCGGACTCCCCTCATCACCACCAATGATCCCTTAGTAACCTTCGCTACAGCGTTTTCGAAAGTCACCTTGAATCCCTTCGCCTCCAAAGCTCCAACTGAGATAAGATTTTTCTTCAGTTGAGGAACAAATCGCACCTCCTTCAACTCACGGACTACTCCATCGTGCATCCTAATCCGCACGGTACCTATCCCACAAACGCCACAGGATTGATCATTTCCCATGACAACAACACCACCGTCGACTTTCTCAAAAGATGCAAACCAGTCTCGCCTAGGGGTCACATGAAAGGTAGCGCCGGAATCAAGCATCCAATCTGATGCATCCACATGGTTCACCTCCGGAGTAATCAATAGAGAAAAGCACGAATCATCGGAATCATCGCCTTTCGCAATATTCACCACATTGGCCTTCGGGCCCTTTTTCTTGCTATTCTCTTTCTCCTTAAGCTTCGGGCAGTCTCTCTTCCAATATCCCTGCTCCTTGCAGAATGCACATTGGTTCTTTGTTAATTGGTGGCGGCCTCTAGACTTTGACCTCCCTCTGTTACCACCTTTCGGATATGGGCTTCTATCTCTCATCGACAAGGCCTCGCCTGAAGTGCTAGCACGAGAAGTCTCCTTGTCCTTCCTCCTCAAATCGTAATTGGTCAAAGCGTTAGTCACTTCACTATAGCTGATAGAAGATCTCCCGTTCAACAAAGTGAGTACAAAGGTATCATACTCCTCATCCGGTAAGGAGCCCAATAAAATAATCGCCTTGTACTCATCCGATATCTTCTCATCAACATTTGCCAAGTCCGACAACAACTTAGTATAGTTGTTCACATGCGCCGCTAGTGAGGTGCCTCTGGACATCTAAAATTTGAAGAGTCTTCGCAGCAAGTGCAACCTGTTCTCAACACTCTTCGTGAGATACTTGTTGTTGAGAATTTCTCACATCTTCATTGTAGACGTCACCCTAATCATATCATATTTTAGTTCCTGTTCCAAACAGGACCTGATCACTCCACAAGCGTTCCTATTCATTTTCTCCCATATCGCCTCATCATATTTAGGTGGCCTCTCGTGGACCATAATGGTCTCTTTCAAATTCTGAGCATTGAGCGCATCCTGTACGTCGTTCATCCACAAACCAAAGTTGATTTTACCGTCATACTTCACCACACTAATTTTGATGTTCTAAAAACCAACTTGTATTGTACTCGCCATCGATTTGCTGCTTTCACCTTCTTCTCCCATTGCGAACTAACTTCAAATTGTAGAGAAAGAATAAATTTGATAAAAGTTAGGAACCACCCAACTGAACCCTAGATTGAATTCCAAATAGATCTCCTATCCACACGAGGAAATCGAAATCTCCAACGGCAACTCCTAATTCTATCTCCACCGAAGCCTAGAACTCCAAGAACCAAGCTTCACACAAAATCTTCCTCCACCAAACTCTAAAACCCTAGATCTGAAATCTGGGCTCTGATACCACTTGTTGCGCGTAGTGAAAATTTTGGCAGCACTTCGGCAGCACAACAAGAGAGTCAGGTCGCAATAAGAATTCCCGTCTCACCAAGGAAACAAGAATCTGAAGCGGATATCTCAACCAAGTGAGATATCGGCTCTTCCTCTCATCAGTTCTAGGACTGACCTGTCGAGGGATCCTAAAAGCTATTACAAATCACACAAAAGCAGTACAATCAATTTTTACGTGGTTCGACAAATTGCCTACGTCCACGGGGCAAGGAGGGGGAAGATCGACTAATAGAGGGAGAGAATACAACTAGGGTTTACAAAAGAATCTCACAAATTTAAACCCTCACACAAACTCTCAAATCCCTCACACAAAACTCTCTCAAAAGGCTGCACAAAAGGATTTCGCCAAAACAAATCTCCTGCTGAAAAATACCCAAAGCCGAAGCCTCTGTTTTTGCACCTGCAGCCGCAAAATTCCCAAGCCAATCTCCTGCGTACATTTCCCAAAAACCCTAGAGACACATTATATAGGCGCACGAACTAACTCGGGTGGGCCTTCAAAGGCAATCTATCTCTTCACGCGGAAATAGCAGACAAAGATGTCACGTGGGTTGTGGCCCCCACCCACGTTCACAAACATGACTAATTACCAGCTGTCGTCTCCTCTGGATCGTCATCTCTGGGGTGGGCATCAGGGCACAAAGAGAGCAGTCTGGAAGAAGGTGGCTTGAATTCCCCCACGCGTAGCATAGGCGCGCAAGGGCCATGTAGCATGCACGTCATGCAGGTGTGCCCGGGATGATGGAATCGATCACACGTCACTGACGGAGTTCTGGGCTAGTATGGTGCGGCGCCGCCTAGGCTCAAACGTCGATCATATCGAAAACAGAATGCCTGATCACTGGTGCCATCACTGGCCGTGGCTACCAGGCGGTCCTGAGTCCCCGGCTCTCGTACCTCATGAAGAACCTCTCCCTCATAAGGTCCACTAGTGACGACGTAAGCTATTGGGGCAGGTCCTAAATGGTGCTGTCTTGCTCTGTTAGGTGAGCTCGAAGCTCTCATTCCCTAACATCTCCTCCTCCTCACATCCTTAACCGCAGCCCAGTACACATGACCTAGCTAGGGCATCTATAATTCCACTCTAGGCCAACTCAAGACTACCGGTACTCATGGAAGGAATGGACAGATATCGCCTTCAACCTGCAACAGGTGAAGAAGGCGACTCGGGTAGGGGATCAAAAAATATAGAGTCGAACGTAAGGAAATATGTAAATTTCATAAAATATTCTTATGGTATTGTGATGTATGTAATGATATACCTTAGACCGTGATACCAATAAAACATTGTCACGCCCCGTGTCCCACAAGCAGCTAACGGACAAGTGACTAGGCTAGGCAGCATATACATTCAGGCCAAACACTACCTAGAAGTCCCTCACATATGCATATTGTGTACGATAAGGACATAATGGTAATGAAAAGTCTCATGATGCTAATACTAGGGGTGGATGGTAGAATTTTCTACTGCCTATTTTGGGGATTAAAGAGAAATCCCAATCCCCTCAGTCGCACCTAAAGGGAACCATACATTAGACTTTATTGTAGTCCTAGGACACCGAAATCCTAGTCCCAATCCCATAGGCGACTAAACACTCTAGGTTTATGATTTTTCTAACCATTTTGTTTCACCATCGTTATTTTTGTTCAAATGTATCATGTGCTTAATGGTTGTTATTCATTCCAAATTATTGATTTGGACTCGGACAATTGCCCATGAATCCGACATTCTTGAATTGGGACCTAGACTCGGATTTTATGGTTAGAAACCCAGACTCTCGTATTGAATTTTGACTTTTTTAGTAGAATTCTTAAACTTTTGATTTGGATTCTTAAACTTTTGCTTTAGATTCGTAGACCGAGGGTCGGATTCTTAGACTAAAATTTAGATTTGTGGATTATTTGAATTAAAAGTTTTAAAATAAATTATTATTTTAAATGATAATTATTTAAAAGTGAACAATAAATAAAAACAAAATGAATGTCGGGTAGTATTAAATATCTAAAATATTTATATATTTAATAAAGATTAAATAATAAATATATATCATTTAATATTTATTGTTAAAAAATTAAATGATTAAACGTTAAGTATATTTCATTTTAAATGAATTAAATAAAAAAAGTTGATTATAAATAATTTAAATTAAATACATTCAACGTTAATTTATAAATATTTTAGGAACATGAAATATTTTAAAATTAAATACATTTAATTTGAAATATATTAAATATTTAAATAAGTAAAGAGGAGAGGAGAGAGAAAATTCACAGTGGGATCACAATCCACTAATTTTAACTTGAACTTTCACTAGAAAATTTCTCATTAAAAACTGTGGAGTTGGAATGAAGTGTGGATTTTGAAATCCTAGTCCTAATAACAATCCTACATAGCTAATAACACATTAAATTCAAATCCAAAATCCTAATATTAAAAGTAATAACACCTTAAATTTAAATCTAAATCTTAGTCTTAAACCAATAACATCTTAAATGTAAATCCAAATTAACTAATAACACGCTAAATGTAAATCCAAATTCTAGTCTAAAACGAAGAACACCCTCAATTGAAATCCAAAAAATTTCGAGTCTGAATCAACATTAATCCTCAACCAATAACCTATTGTAATACATTTCATTTATAATACCCCCATGATTAAAAAAATAAATTCTATCTCATTTCCTCCGCCTCATTTTATTTTGATCAAACTCATTCTTACCAAGTCCATTCAACGGGGAAGAAACGAAGCAAACAGACATAAGATAAGAAGCTTAACACAGGGATAGGGGAAATAGCGAGAGAGGAAAAAAGAAGAGAGAAACAGTACAAAAAATTTCATTACAAGGAAGATTTCCCTCAAAGGAAATTCAATAAATAAGATTATCATCATTTATATTAAGTGCAAAACACTAACAACTCATAAGCACAAATTCAACTGACATCTTCAAGTTGATGACAAAAAATGTACACTGTAAACAAAATGAATGAAATATAAGTTAACCTGCAAGATAATTTTCTGCTACACTGAAATTTACAAGATCATTTTCTACTACATCAGTACCACAAGCATAAGTCCTATGCTGTAAATTGCTACAAAGACCCATATTTTTCTATTTCCTGAAAAGGGATTTAAGCCTACTAGTGCCGGAGGAGTATAAAATTTACATAACCAATTGACTGCTCTTGAATAAAATCTACACTATTAACATCCAGAAGTTCAATAAATGAAGATTTCCAACTGGAACTCCCACAAGTAACATTATTTTATTCCTCAAGTGCAAAATAACAACTAATAAACAGCAGACCTAACAGACATTTTCAAACTGATGACAAAAAAATGGACGCTCTAAAAGACATGAACAATTGCTAATATACAGCTTAACTTAGCCTGCAATTTTGTAGCTTGGATTGGCTAGGTTTTCAAGGCCAGAGACAACCTGAATCGATTCAATAACGTCGCCCACCTTGAGATCTGCTAGGTAATCCTCATTCTCTGTGACATATCCAAACACTGCATATCGCCCATCAAGGATATTTGCATTGCTTGGGGTCAGTTCACTTTCTTTGAGAAGCCAGAACACTTGGCTGGAAGCTGAATTATCTTCAAACTCCTGTCAAAGCATTGTTCATAAACATGGTTAAATCCAGAAAAAGATTTCAAAATGGAATTTTTATCTTATTCTTTCAAAATACAGGTTTATGTGTCACTTTACTGATCAAGGATCATTTATTGCAAATTTGATATACTCAAGATAAAGTGAGTAAGTTAACTGAGATGATACACATCCTAATAGAACGAGTGACAATGTGACCGTAGCTCTGATGTAAGTGCACACCATATGTTGTTGATTGTCGATTATTAACTGCCTTAGTTATATATTTTGCTGCTTGTTAAGATAAAAAAAATTCAGTCGCAGGTAAATTTTGAGTCAAAAAAGAACAGGTAAATTTTGTGTCCAAAAAGAACAGAGCATACAATTAAATAATGTTCACACAGTATGCACGGCAATAAGTTAATGAAAATTAACAAATAAACTATTATTAGCTTGTATTATTAATAGTTAATGAAAGTAAGGATGAAAAACTCATATCAAGGCACTTAATATAAAACATTTATGCATATGTAAATAATTTAGAGTGAATGAATTGCAGTTAGGTAATGTACACCTAACCTTAAGTGATTCAGTCCTTTGACTTATTGTAGGTATATCAGTTAAAGGATGAACAATTATTATCTGAGTATTGGGAATTTGAAGACTGGCTTGGTCCTGGCTATTCTATTAAATTTAATAACAATTAGTATTAAACAGATGGCAGATCCAAATACTTACATCTCTAGCCATCGCCATAGTCCCAAATGCATTAAAAGGAAGCCGTGTTTGTGCTTTGTATCGTCCAAGCTCCTGACAAAACAAAGATGAAATAAATTTAGAGGCTATTGGTGATAAAATGTTCTCGACTGTAATGCACACAAATAAGGCATAAAGGACTATCATATGCACACAAGTAAGGCATGCCTAAAGCAATAAATTAAAGGGCTACGTATAACAGTGTGTGCAACTTACTTCCAGTGTTTCACCATAGACAGGAGCTTTATCACCAGTGACCATGATCTCTAAAGGTATTGTCCGTATTTTTTCTGTACTTGGATCAATGAAACCCTCTGCGGGGCCCTCAGGATCTCCAGTTTGAACAACAAAGCCATCAGCTGCAGAAAGAAAAAAATGTCAACTTTAAGTATCAAAGAACCCAGATAAAAGTTGCCATCCAGGGCCTATAACAATATTAAAACAAAAGAGTCACAAAATCTAAATTTAGTCTTAAATTAGACACCTTGAAATAGTCAAACATGCGAATATTTGAGGCTTTCATGTGCACATACTAAAATATTGCATGATTAAAATCTGACTGGAAATATAACAAGATTTAAAACATAGGTTCAGCTCTACCTCTTTGAATTTCCATGCCATCATAGAAATGCCTCTCCACTAAATCGACAAAGTTCCCTGCTGTCACCGGGGCGTTGTACCCATCCAGAACAATCCGGAAAACACAGTCTTGTAAGTTAGGATTGTCCTTAACTTTAACCTTCATATCTACAGTTGCCCTCCCTTTCAAAAGTGGCATGTCTTTGTACTCTTCAGGCACTTCGTAGGGGAAACCATCCACCATGTCCTCTTCAACACTGCAGAAATGCAATGTCCCACGAGAATCTCAGCTGCAGTCAATGACAAGGGTATATATGAGAACTGTGCCTTTTGAGAAGGCTCTAAATGCTTTTCCTACTTTCTGTCTCAAATTAGAAGATAATGTTTTTCACGGTCATGCACTGACATTCTGCAAACACTTCATTGCATAAATAATTCTGGAGGAAGGGAGATGTAGAGGATCTTTTCAGCACAAAATATGAAGTAAAGAAAAAGAAAAATTCATGACCAAGAGCATTAATTCAGGGAAATATACCCTAAAAACCCTGTAGATGACATAACGAAAGCTCTTGTCGAATTCAATCCAACAGGCCAAAGAGCTAAGGCCCACTAAAAAGCAAGAGAAAATGTCATGACTATTACAATGGGAGACTAAGGGGCTGTTTGGTTCGTTTCCTAAAAACCAAGAAATGGAAAGTTTTTTGGAAATGTAATATAATATTATTAGATTCCATTTCCATTCCAAAAAAACACCCACAACATCCAATAAAATATTATTTTCATCATACAACTCATCCACAACATCTAATAAAATATTATTTTTATCCCCCAACTCATCTCATCTTATCTCATTTCTTACTTTTAAAAATAAATCAAACACAAGAAATGGGTCACATCATCCAAGTCACATCACCTCATCTCATCTCATCTTTAAAAATAACTCACATCATCCAATAAAAAATTGACAACTCATCTCCTCTCATCTCCATTTTTTCTCTCTCCACATCCTCCAAAAAAACTTGGAAATGGCTTTCCAAAAGATTGGGTCACATCAACCAATAATATAATGACAACTCATCTCATCTCATTTCTTTTCTTAATTTTAAGAAGGAACCAATCACAATAAAAGAATCTAAACAAGGAAAGCTTTTTCTTTTCCTTATTTTTTAGCCAACCAAGCACAAAAAAAGAACCTCTAATAAGTTTTATTTTAAAATAACTCACATCATCCAATAATATGGTGACAACTCATCTCATCTCATTTCTTTTTCACAATAAAAAGTGAACCAAACACAAGAAATGGAAATGGTTTTAAAAAAGCGTTTCCTTTTCCTTTTATTTCCAATATTTTTAGCGAACCAAACAGCCCCTAACTGAATCCCAAATTATATACGAATTACTTGTTCTAATTGCTGGAGAACATGTCACAGTGATAACATGAGGAGAGACGAAAAAATCTTGCTCCAATAAGAATTATTCGCTTCTAGTGGACTTGCCACGATTGAAAGAAAATTAAAAAAACTCCTCTAGGCAGTGAGTTGAATGATATAAACTGTTTAGACTTGCATACCCAATCAAGGAGGTTAACTGTTCAGGCTGATGTTATGTACATTACTATGAATAATGAGAATGCAAGTTTTGACATAAACCTCTTTTAGACCCAACTCTTCAAATCCAGTCCAAAGTTGTTAGTTCCACATCATTTTATACTGAAGACCTAATCTCTCTAAATAATTAAGCCAGGAGTATGACTTTTTCTTTGGAAGGCACAGAGCAAGACATTTTGAACAGAGGGTTTCAAGCATGCTGTTCTTTAGAATGTCTCATGGCACTCATGGCAAAGAAGTGGAAATATGTCCTTTGCCAATAAAAAAAATTAGATTACAATTTATAACTACCAATCTACGAATAGTTTCTTGCTTTCTTACCAAGATGGATAGTTACTAATATGTGCACCGCACATACCCAGCTCTATCTTAATAGCATAGTCTATTGAACAAGGTTTATAACAAAATCATAATTACTCGTTAAAGAGGATAGAACAAATGCACATTTTCACTCTACAAAAAACAGCCTGGAAACTGGCAAGATGGATGATGTAATGCAGATAAACAGTAAGACCTGATAACTAAATATCCAAAGTTGTCATGTAAACCAGTAAAATACAAGGATCATTCTTGTGTATTGGAATAAGAATCATTATAATTATTGGAATAACTAATGAGTCTACGGAATAATGATTAATAGCTAGTACTTACGCTCCAACATATTGAAGAAGCTCCTTTTGCTTAGGTGCTACTGCATCCCTATTTCTATCCTCAACAATACGTTGAAGCTCCTCCATTCCAACTTCCAACTTGTCCAGCAGTTCCTGCCCATTTGCTCTTTTTGATTCAGCAACACCTGACAGAATCATAGTTCTCCCCTGGCTGAGTGCACGAGAAGACTGCCTCAGATTCTACTATTCAAAAACATGGCAATGTGTCAGATGAAGTCGACCACTACACAAATAAAAAAATTTCGAAGTGTGAAATTAAACTATCCATAATAAGAACTCATGCAAATGATTTTCCTTTGTAAAATGATTGATACAGTTAATTGACTTACAGAATAATGGAACCGTAAATTAACACATTTTATCAAAATTCTTATGGTACATATGTTTCAGATGAAAAAAAAATCAGAATGTAGCTTTTCACAGGGATCAATTCAATATCATATTTCATAATCATAAAATCTAAATATCAGTGATTTATACATACAAGCTCTAAAGACCAACAAAGGCGCCTAAAATTCATCAGATGCAGCATGAATTTACTTACTCGCTCAACTAAATCTAAAGCCTTGACTCCAGAAATTTTCAGACTATCAGTGATATCCTCAAGTGGCTTTTGGACTTCCCTGATGGCCTTATTATCAATAGGCAATGCATATCTTAACAATGCACCTGGATCTTTAATAGGTGGCCCAGATATCAGGACTGCAAGATCAGGCAGTACAGGTCCTGGCGATGCATGTGCATCCCAATCCAATTGAGGAATACCCGTGACCAATCCAATTGCTAGGGCTAGGGAAAATGCACACTCTTTGAGACCAAATGAATTCTTCTCCTGTCAATAAAAAAATGCATCAGCAGAGAAACTTGAGATTGAGTACTTACAACAAAAACAACAAGAGAAAAGAAAAGAGTACACAATATCCTAAGTCTCAGAATTAACAAAAATAATTAACTGCATTTATGTAGGACATCTTACATTGGACATCAGCTGCAAACCCTTAGATGTCCATATCATAAGTAACGGCAACCTCTATGCACTTAAATGAATACGACTGGTGTTATTAAAATATCCTTCAAAGGGATAGCTGTTTTTCATGCCAGATCAGTGTCAAAGGGAAAATCACATATTGCCCCCTGACATAAACATACATTATTCCCTTCCATTTCATAAAAAAAAAACTCAATCTAAAGGCAAGGCTCATAAGCCGACTGAACATGTCAACCATAATGTGATTCAACTTTCTTATTAAATGAAGGTTGATCTTAGATAACCCTGTGGTCTCTGCCAAGAAGCTATAAGTTTAGCTTTGCGAAGATGGATTGGTGGTACGATGGATTGGTGGTACTTATTGCTCAGGCAGACTTTATTGGAACCCGTTAAAGGAATGGCTAAAACAAAGACCAGTGATATTGTATTTCACTTATGAGGACCAAAATTGGGTTTTCTCTTATCTTACAAAACTTAAAAAAGTTCAAGAATTTTACAATTCAAGTACTAAGGTGCTATTTCAATCAAATATGAAGACCATAACAAGATGGAGGACATATGCAACTACTATCACACCCATATCCTTGTCAAACAAAAAGTCAGAAAAATGGGAATTGTATCTGTAATTTCAATTCTGGAGAAATCTTTGATGATGTCCTCACAGCTCGCAAACATTAATATGTGATTCCTTTAAGTTCTGAAGTTAAAATAATTGTTTTCTTGGATAACCTCAATAGTCTCTTACAAACAAATTAAAAGAAGTTTGTCCATATTTCAGTGTAAAACTTCTAGGGATACATTTCTGCTCATTGGACAGAATATGAAGGTTTACCATCCGATCATTTTTTTTCACCAAAAGGTAGTAGGGATCCAATGACTGAATTGGAGAAGCTCTATAAAAAGATTAAGGTAAGTATAAAAAAATATATACTAAAAACAGTTTAGACAAAAGTTCCAAACAATGATTCTCATTCATAGTATTCGAAACTATGTCTATCAAGATATAGTATGTCCGGATTTCAAGTAGTTTACACGTATGTCATGCATGCCCCGACTTCATAGCACGTAGGTCATGATTAAAAACACTGGTTTTAATTATCAACATATCTTAATAGTTTGTAGAATTTTCCTTCTTTGCTACAAGGAGCAATTATTGCTTACTACCCATCCAAAAATCATCTCTCCCCTCTCCCCCTGACATTGTTCAAGGTTTCTATCCCGAACAGTTGAGAAAAATCATTTAGACAAATACATCATCCAAATGAAAAGTCAGAGGATGAGCATTTTAATTTAACACAGGAGGTTTAAGAATATCAGGATAATTTCAATACATGTAACCATATTCACCTAGACTCCAATAATTTAATGCACAAAAAGAAAACTTTTTCATTAAATCAATTCTCAAAAATGCATTTACTTTTACACAACGTCTCATCCTCACTCATATACCCATGTCAACTCACCATTCTCATTTCCAATCAAATCAACTCAAAACTCATCACCTACTCTTTCTCAGATTCAAACTGAGAAAACCACGACAAAGAGAACTGGAACTTAAAAACGATGAACATTTTAATTTGACACAAGGGCTTTTAGATTTTCCATAACATTTCAATACTCCTAACCATATTAACCTAATCTACAACTATTTAATGCACCAATAGAAAAATTTAGAACAATTCAATTCCTCAAGTGCACGTACTTAAAATTTTCACAACTTCTCGTCTACAACCAGCTCAATTCACCATTTTCCCTGTAGTAAAAAGAAACAAATTTTGCAACCAAAATCAAGGTCAACAAAGGGAGCCATTACCTTTTCCTTCTCAGATTCCAATTGAGGAAATCTCGACGAGGAGCACTTAAACCCCAGGCGCTGGCTGCCCCAATTCCTCCTCGGAGAGGAGAGAGAGGGTTTGGGAGCTGAGAACGAGGAGCGGCAATGGCAGCAGAGAAGCGAAGAAGAAGAAGAAGCCATTAGAGAGAAAATTAGGGTTTCAGAGATTTTTAGGGTTTTGAAATTCGTGAGGAGATAAAAGGATTGTGAAAGCGGATAGCGGGAAATATAGAGTTGAGGTCAGTGAGCGGGTGAATGTGGATAAGGCCTGTCTACGTGGAGAAAATTGATTGGATCACGGGAGTGCGTTGTTGCCCACTTGTCAGTGTTTCTGAGATGTGCCAAATTTTACAATTTTATGCAAAGCTTTAGGCCCTGTTTGTTTGGTGTTTTTTTATCCCGAAAGCCTGACACTGTGTCAGGTTTTCGGGCAAAAACGCCTCCAGCAAAGACGTTTTTGCCCGAAAATCTGACACGGATGGGAAAGATGTCAGGCTTTCGGGCTACTGTTCACACCCAAAATCAACAAACCAAACAGCCCCTTAGTATCGGATTTCTTTCTGTACCATGTTTTTGATCGTGTAAGGATTAATTACAAAAGCATTGCCATAAGTTCACATCAAGAATAAAAATATAAATTACAGATGATTGTAAATTTTCGTAAGGTCATTCTAATACTTATCTGCTTATTTCTGAATTTTAACTACATCTTTTTCTACAAGAATAGTCACTGGAAGTAACATATATAAAATAAAATATTTGCAATTGTTACCCAAATAAAAACGAATCGAATGAAGAGAAGTACTGTTTAAATAAGTATGAAATCTGCAGGGTAAATAAAATATTTCTGCTCTTTTCTACTTCACAAACTTCAAAGCACTATTTTGATCTACTTATTACAGCTAAATATCACTTAAATACCATAAAGTTTCCACGCCCTTAATGCTTGAAAACCATAAATTGTATTGTATCAACAAAATATTATAGCTTGTTCGCCCGCGGTTAGTCAAGTTGGTACCTTTTGTTAGTCATACATGACTCTCACATGACAAATTTAAGTTACTCTTAACTCATTTATTGCTTTTATTTACTAGCCTATCAGCCTATCTTCTATTTAAAAATTCCCCCCCAAATTCGGTCTCTCAGCATAAATTCATTGCATGAGCTCTAGAAGTTCAAATGCTGCATCAAGCTATGGTATGAGTGGAGAGAATGAGACTAGGTTTTGCTATTGCAATGTGATTTTAAGCATAGAGACCGCTTGGACAATAAAGAAACTTAAAAAGACCCAAAGTACCATGCTTAAACAACATTCTCAACTACAACAAAAATTCACCCAATCCAAAGGGGAAAAAAAATCTAGATTTTAGGAAACATTACCTCAAACTACCTAAAGCCAAGCCAAATTTCTACGCTCTAACCCCAATTTTGAGAGCAAAACCCCTTATCCAGGATACTAGTGTGAGAACTAATCCTTGGTTTGAGGGCAAAATCCAAAATCAAGGACTACAACCCTGTAGTTTTTTAAGAGTAACATAGAGTTGGGAGTTTTAGGGCTTCTTGTACTATCAGGGGAAATTATTACGAGGAGGGTATTTTTGTTCTCACGTCAAAAACAAACTCCATCAGCACTTTTCTAACGGCAGACAACTTACCGCATTTTTTTGATGAAAAATACAAGTATTTAAGTGCCAGAACATGAAAACTTTTTGGTATTCAAGTGATATTTAGCCACTGCTTACTTTTAATACTTACGTAAACCAAACAGGTCGTTAACGCAGCAAGACCACAAAGTTACAGTCACTAGAATGAAAAATTATACTTTTATACTCAACATGCAAGTTCACACAGTTCACAAATTTGCACCAAGCTCAAATTTTAGGCAAAACTTGCTCTCTCGTTCTCCCTCTCTCTCACCAACAAACATAGCATTCCTATATCTGATCCAACGAACACTAAAAATACACCATTTACATGGTAAAGAATACCAAGTAGTTGTACATCAAAAAAAAATCATTAAAAACTATCTTGTACTATTTGCAGTCTTTGCCTTACTGAGACTGGCCAGCTCTTCAATCAGCTTCCTCTCCTCACTGCTCAACCTCTTTGGTATCTCCACCTGAACCCTAACCAGCTGATCCCCTCTCATGTTAGGCTTCCCCAAATAAGGCACCCCTTTCTTCGCCATTACCAGTGTCGTCCCTGGCTGTGTTCCAGCCGGAATCTTCAGCTCCACCATCCCATCGACTGTCGGCACCTTTGTCGCTGTCCCCAGTATCGCGTCAATATACGAAACTTTACACATGTAGAGCACGTTTGTTCCGTCCCTTTTCAGTACCGGATCCGACAGTACTTCAATAAATACATACAAATCTCCAGGGGGGCCGCCTCTCCTCCCGGCGTTCCCCTCCGACCTAACCCTAAGCCGGCTCCCGGAATCCACTCCAGCTGGGACCTTCAAGCTAATCCGCTTCGTCTTCCTCACTCGACCGTCACCTTTACAGGTGTTGCACGCCGTGAAACTCTCTCCTGTTCCGTTACAGGTCGAGCAAGTCATGACCTGTTGGAATACGCCCAACGGGGTTCTCGCTGATGAGACAACCTGGCCTTGGCCGCCGCAGGTGCTGCATTTTGTAGGTTTTGTTCCAGGCTTGGCGCCAGAGCCGTCACAGGTATTGCAGACCTCAAGACGGGTGATCTCAATCTCTTTCTCAATACCAAAGACGGCGTCTTTAAAATTTAGGACGAGACTGTAGCTCTCGTCCTCGCCCTGCATGGGGCGATTGCGAGAAGCCCTGCCTCCACCCATCCCACCCATTCCGCCCATGCCACCCATTCCTTCAAATAACGACTCGAAGATATCAAACGGGTTGCTGAAGTCCTGGAATGAGAATGATTTTTTTTAACAGAGTTGATTAAAACACATAAGCCAAGGTATCCAACATTTTCTCATCCAAAGAAACTTACCCCCGTGCCCATACCGGAGCCCTTGAGCCCAGCCTCTCCATATTTGTCATAGAGAGATCGCTTCTCATCATCTGACAAGACCTACAGAGAGGAACCGAGTTAATGTCAATGATACTGTTTTGTTTGAATAAAAGCAGATGGAGAGTTATGGCTGACCTCGTAGGCATTACTGATATCCTTGAACTTCTGCTCTGCTCCGGGTTCTCTGAGATGAGGAAATAATCGCAGAAATGAGAACTAGCACATCGTGATATCCCAAAAATCTTAGATTAAACTGTGAGTATGTGTGTATCAATCCATAGCCAAGGATTATGCAAGACCTGTGTAGTGTTTTTTTTCTTTTTCTTTCTTTTTTTTCTTGAGAAATTAATAAGAGAACCTTGGTTTATTCCAAGAAATGATGAATTGATATATGGAAGCTCTATTTGATAGTCGGTGAGAATTTCATTTCAAAATTCTCACTCCATATTATTAAGCATTCGGATTCGTAAATACCATGATAGTGAATTGACATAGCCAATCATGGCAAAGACATTACTGCATAGTACCTTGGTAAGAATTTTTTTTGAAAGAAGCTTTCATTTAATATGTCAGATATTACAAATACATCAAAAAGAAATATATAAATCTTTTACTCACTTGTTCACATCTGGGTGATAACTCCTGGCAAGCTTCCGATAAGCTGGCAACAAAACATAACATTAAATTTTAGTTTAGTAAACAAATACGCATCTAAGGTGTCATGACAAGAATATTTGCATGTAAAATTCCAGACATATAAGTATTGTAATTGATGTTGCTTCAAGAAACAGAAATTTAGTTATCTGGTTTCTTAGTATTACTAGGTATATACCATGAATACTTTGAACTTTCTTCCATGATAATTGTAGAGCATCCATCATCCAAACGAAAATTTCAGGAAGATAACAATCGATTGCCATGAGAGGAATAAGATATCCACTTTCAAACATTTTGAATCTTCTTGCTTTAGATTACGCTTTATTAAATGCTGTTTATGGTCACCAAAATATGGTCTAAAAATCCAAGCAGATGACTCGTACACAAATTTGTGTTAACATAACATAAAAAGTTAGTACACTAATGTAAACCTAGTCCTACTATAGAAGAGATGGTTCACATACATACAAATCCTATTCAGGAGCTCACTTAAACAATTCCCTTATCCTTTCTAATCAGATTCTCTATATGAAAGAGATGTGGAACACCATATGAATACCCAAATGTATATAAATACAGCACAGGAATTTAAGCCTGCTGTTACTGAAAGATATGTTTGACACATATACAGTCATATATAGATATATACATAGTTTGCGTACATATATTGTTTATACATGCATGCATGCATACATATGCACATTTTTCATACATGGGAAAACGTATACATAAACATGGGTAAGCCTTTAAAATTCCCCAAAAACAAACTTAAATTTTATTCCAGCATGGAAACTATAGTATGGGCCGCTTTAATGGATGATCTACATTGTTTCTTGGTTTACACATTGCAAAGCACGCATAGGCATATGGTTTTGAAGATCTCTAACTCATTTGTCTAATAGTTACAACACGAGCGCCCGCTTATATATAGAACAAGGGAATGAGTAGATGGGTTATGTAGAGTACTTGCAAAAAGCATAAATTTTGTCTGTGTTTTATAGCATGACATACAAGATCAGGAAATGTCTATATGGATGATCAGTCATGAAGTTTGAAAGACGGGAAAAACATTTGTGTTTGTTCTTAAAAAAAAAAAGGCTTATCACACACGCACGCACGCACACATGATAATACATATTTTGCGCAGAGACTTGGGTCCTTTGAAAAAGCATCGAAGCTAAACACATCCTGTTGGCATTCGATACTGAAGCATCTATTTTATAGTTTATACTGATCCCCTCCATTGAAGGCGATCTATAGTATTTAGTAAATTACGAACAAAGATAATGCATTTTAAATGGCTCATACATTCAGTAGCACAAAATGGATTACCGAAAATAGTATTTACTTAGATCTACCATATTGATGGGATGGGGGGGGGGCACTTACCAAGACTTCGAGTTTTCTTACTTTTACAAACTTCACATAGTCCTGATCAGGTTTATTTGAATGGACATTTATGTGATTGTCGTGGTATGATTTGGCTATAAAAATTTTAGGAAGTAACTAAACCTATATCAATGTATATACTTATCTATACATGGAATAATGTTTTTGAGGCGAAAGCTCCAATAGTAAAATAAGCTATTAAAGGAACTGATGAGGGCTACATACTACTTCCTATCTCTTAGTAAATCATTTTGCAAAACAATACAGCACCTCGCTAAATATTATAAATAAAGATTTTTTAAAACTATTTCAAGATCATTCACAAATATTACTCAAACCCTCCGCAAGTGGCCGAGTGGTTGGGACTTGGGGCCTTGGCTCAAAAGGTCAAGGGTCGATTCGTGTCTACAGCATGCATATCCCCAATTTATAATTATTACTTATTAGGCACTACAACAATTGTGCTATTCACCTGTGTCTAGACTGCGGGGCCCCAGAACTTCGGTTTATTTGGCTGGTACTGAGCCAAGGTTCCTTGCAAGTCGTACCAAAAAGAAAAAAGAAAAAAAAAGATTACTCAACGTGCTAAACACTTTAGAAGCACTCAAGGTAAAAACAAAGATCTGACGATTCAACGTGTGATATTCTAATGGTCTATGTACATACTCACAAACAAAAATGATAATTGAAAGGAAAAATCCATCTGAATATCTGAAGCTAAATATTTTGTTTTCCTTTGAGCATCTTTACTATGACATAAAGCTTCATAATAATCAAACTAAAAGGGTCAACCAAACCCCCGTTAAGTATCTCAGAGGGAAAGTCAGAGCACAGACGAGTTGTCCTGAAGTTGTCACATGCACCTCTCGCTGTGAGAAAATTTATATAGTGCAAATTAATTTGCAGTGGGTTAGGATAGATACTCAATAACAACTAAAGTACCAGCACATAAATTAATGACCCCAATGTAGTAACGTCATTACAATACTATGCAAGTGCTGCTTTATTCAGCATCCTTTAAACATGTTCAAATTCTTAAGCAGTTTTTTTAGAACACAAGCCAGGATGATCAAAACCTATGAAGCACCGACTCTCCAAATCTGTCGCCGAGTCCGTGTCCGACGCGTGTCGGACGCGGACACGCGTTCGACACGCGTTCGACACGCGTCGGACACGTGGTCAACACCCTCGACACGGTCAACGCTGTCGACACGCCATCGACACGCCGTCGACACGCCATCGATACGCCGTCGACACGCCATCGACACGCCGTCGACACGCCATTTTTTCTGATTCTTTCTCGACACGCCGACTGAGGATTACAAAGCGGTTATTGGGTTTGAAAACCCACTATTTGTGAACCCGTTTCGAAATAAAACCTAAAAGCAAAGATCGATACCTCTCTTTTCTCTCATCCGGCGAGTGGCGACTGCTTCTCTCTCCTCTTCTCTCATCCTAGGGCATCGGTTGTTTCCCCCATCTCAATTGCGACGGTGAATCGGAGACCACCGAGAGGCAGCGAGTCGGCGACCACCCAGAGGCATCGGCTGTTTGTAAGTTTTTTGACCTTTTTTTTGTTTTCTTTTTTTTTGGCTGCTTTTCTCTCTCTCCCTCTCTTCTCTCTCTCACATCTCCTCTTCCCCAGGTTTCTCTCTCTCTTAGAGTCATCGGTTCTTTTTTGTTTTCTTTTTATTTTTTTATTGTTTCTGCTCTATTAATGGAGCCAGTTCATATTTTGAGTTTCCATGCAAAGAATAAATGTGTGAGTGACTTTTTTTCTTGGTTTCCTTTTTTTTTCTTCATTTTTTCTGCTGTATTAATGGATCCAGCTCATGTTTTGAGTTCCCATACAAAGAATAAATGTGAGTTTTTGACCTTTTTTCTCGGTTTTCTTTTTTTCTTCTTCATTTTTTCTGCTGCATTAATGGAATCCGCTCATATTTTAAGTTCCCATACAAAGAATAAATGTTATTAAGACTGAACTTCTTCACATATGCATGCTCTTTTTTTATTAGACCATTTTCTACAATGTAAACTAATATAAAACTAACTGTTATTAAGTCTGTGCGTCTAGAATTTTTTTTTGATCAATGCAAACTAATAAATGTTATGAATGTCTCTTTTTGGTTTTAATATAATATTGGTTGTTGACAAGTCAAATCTTTGAGTTGGTTAGTATGTGTGACTGGACAAAAAAGGCATTTTCTATTGTACATAGTAGTGTTAAAGGCAAAGCAAACCTATTGATTGGGCAGTTTATGTCTTGAAAGCATGACCGATCATATTAGGCTATGAATTAGCAGGAACGTATGATTTGCTTTGTGGAATTTCACTCATTCCCAAAGCATGATAGGAATTTAATTCAATATTAATCTATATATAATAATAATATTAAAAAAATTTAGCCGTGTCGCCGTGTCCTATTTTTTTGGGTTTTGTCGTGTCCGTGTCCGTGTCCGTGTCGTGTCTGTGTCGCCGTGTCCGTGTCCGTGCTTCATAGATCAAAACTATGTCTTACAGAAAAACCAAAATATTTCAAGAAGAAATCAGGACTCCTGCTTACTTAAAAAGCTCCAGGGGCACGGCTGAAGCTCCAGGGGCATTGCTGATGTGTACGCCCAACATATTTAGGACTAGTCTTCTCTAAAAAAAATTTTATGGGCTCATTTGTGCATAACATGGCAAACTATGAAGTGTATAACTAGCGAGGTAGATCTTCCAGTTGCCACTTGGCTTACTATGAATTATGACAAGTCCTACTCTTGTTCATATTTTCCTTGCCACGGAATTAGCACTGATTTAAAGGGCTCACATCAAGAAGCTAGGTAACATATGTCAGAATTTTCAAGGAACTTCCATTGAGTTGTGTTCCATAAGGGAGTGATAATGACCATAATACCTAGCTTTGGTGCTTACTTTCCCCCTTCATCTATTTTTCCCCCGTTTAGAGAGGGAGAGGGGTTAGTTCATCTCATATGCAAAAACCAATTGCAAGAAGTAAACAATATATTAACTGGAAACCAAAATGAGAATAACCAAAAACAGTAAACAGTTCAGTAAGACAAAAGGTTTTAGCGGAAGGCACTGACCACTTTTTATTTCAGATTTGCTCGCATTTCTTGAGACACCAAGGATAGAATAGTAATCCTGAATAAAGAAGCCCACAGCATAGATTTCATAAGAAAATAATAAGGATCTTTAGCTCATTAAAGAAAGATAATAGTTACTGCATCCATTACAGAAGCTAATACATATTACCATAATCAAGAAATAATAGCAGTACTCACAGCATCAGCCCTAACAATAAGCTGAGAGCCCCTATGTCGATACGAGTTTTGGGATCGTCCATGTTTAAAGAAGTAAGATGGAGAGACTGGAGCAAAGAAGCTCGCGTGTGAGGATGTCAAACCTTTTTCTCTGTTTAAGGTACTGCAGAACACTATACCAGTTAACAATAAAGATAAAAATTGAAAAAATCTGATAAGTGAAAGCGAAAAAATGCAATTACAACAGT
Organism: Asparagus kiusianus; assembly: GCA_022839385.1. NCBI lineage: Eukaryota > Viridiplantae > Streptophyta > Magnoliopsida > Asparagales > Asparagaceae > Asparagus > Asparagus kiusianus. The sequence continues at coordinate 574,826 of BQKN01000852.1, forward strand.
TACTTTGTGTCAACTTGGGAAATATATATCTACTTTATCTTGGAGCAGTGCGATATTGAAGTTTAAACTTTAAGCCATTAAGAAAGAATAACCGGAAGGGTCACAGTAGCAGCTAGTTCTTGTCAGCTTGTAAATGCACTTGCTTACCTTCGTGGGTCTGCTTTCAATTTTTTATTAAAAATATGCTTCACTGAGATTAGTTATTTATGTTTTGCAACTCTCCATTCTCTATACATATTTAAACATAGTCCTTGCGCATGACATAAAGCAGTTCATCATATAAAGAAATAGAAGCCAATTGCGTGCATAATGAATCTAAGGAGGAAAGAAGAGAACCATGAAAGCTGGCAACTATCTACTGTATACAACATAATATGGGAATTAACAAGAGAAATGCTTCATATTCTGGGAGTTCAAATTCCTGTTCTATTGGTGGAATTTTTCCTGTTACCAGACATTTATCATCTAAATTCACTTCAATAGTTTTAGTTAAGCAATCACCCAGCTAATATGTGGTGATATACTGATGCACGTGCATGGTATAATCAAGAAGTTCATTGAAGAGAAGGATGAAACATAAAGCGCAAGGTCAGGCCTTGCTATCAAGAATCCATCATATAACAGTAAATTTTGTCCCAATGCATGAGCACCTCATCTGCCCTTGATATTGAACATTTTGCAGCTGTTACAATAGAACATAAAAGTACATTGTCCTTACACCTATTAGAACCCTTCTGTTCTTCCAATTTCTTCTCATTCCTTCATTATTACAACCAAATTAAAAATAAGATTAATTATTCAATAATTATCTTAGTTTTGCATTAATTTCACATGCCACCATCAACCAAATGGTCCAAGGTTTAATTCAAGACCATCTACTTTCTATAAGATGTAGGCTTCTTAAAGCGAATACAAAATCTCATACAAACTTTCAAGAGCCTATGATCAATTGCAGTACAAATTTAGTTTCAGCCAGACATCATCATCACGAAACTTTCTGAACCAAGTGAAAAATAGGGTTGACAGATAACATCAGCGAAGTGTAAGCCATGGCATGAAGATTAAAAACAGAAACACTCATACTTTGACATCGTATTTAATTATTTATTTAGCAACACTTTTAAGTTTCTGCCTTCATATCTAATAGTTTACATAATCAGTTCTAATAGCAAAAGCATAAAACATCCTTCTCTTGGCAGGTATGGATAATTAATTTGTGCCAAAAGGATAAAAACAAAAGTTCAAAGAAATGTCAAAACATATTAAAAATAGTGGCTAACATAAAATACATTGTGTGATGTGAATGAGAACCATATGAAGTCTGTAATATGAATGATGCAAAAAGGAAAAAAACATGGAAGAAGAAGAAGAAGAAGAAGGGGGGAAAGCAAGAAACATATACAGCAGCAGCACCAGCATTTAATAAATTAGGTTACTGAAATTCACAAACTATTGGGAGATCATAACATGTACCAGTTAAAAAGGACTAAAAGTGAATATTTTCAGTGAAAGGAAAGAGCACAAACAGTGCTTACCCAAAATGAGAGACCCTTGAGTTATCTGCAAAACAACATGCCACCACTTGTTGAGATGTTGATCTAAGTATTACACTCGATCTGGTTCCGAGTTGTGGCATGCATATACCTCCACATGGCACAGTCACCATTAGATAGACTTCCAAAGATATCTGCGTCAATATAATAATCATAAAAATTGACCCCTTGTGAACACCATAAAGAAGTTCGGAAGTTATATTGAGCAAAGAAGATTCAGATACAGGTAGGAATCTCGAAACACAATGGAAAGGTATACAATCAAACAAGACAAGCATAAACCATCTCATGAATATTTTAATATATGAAGCTACATAAAATAAAAGGAGTTGGTCTAAAGCAATCAATAGTATGGTAACTATGGTTGAAAACGTTCATGGCAATGGTGGTGCATAACTCCTATATAAAGAACAACTTTCTCAGAATGTTACTCATCACCATCCTTCTCCTTACTATCAACGATTCTTTATGATAGGGGTCAGTTGAAGAACAGGTTCCATGGAATTGACCAGATTCTGTAACCATTTGTCAAACAGCCAGCTCTCTGAATAGCTGCCAAACTCAAAGGACTAGAGGGAGGAATCCTATAAGACCAGTTGACAACTACTGGAGCCTACATCAATAATCATGAAATTTTATCTTCCTTTTTTCTTGTCTTTCTTTGTGTAAATATAAAGTAGACCTGTCCCTTTCCACCCCTCCCCCAATACAAGGGATAAATTTCCTCACACAACTTACATGGACCAACTATCCTCAAATTCTCTTAATGTTTAAAATGTTCACATAAGAAAGGAGAAGCTGAACAAAATTCTCTTGAATATGAAAGATTCTAGAATAGCTAAACCTAATTGCATTCAACAATAAAATGCAAGATGAACACAAAGGGGTGGACTTCTTTCCATATCTTTCTCATGGATGAGAAAGGGGAAAAAATTCCAGCATATTGCACTGCTGACTGCTTACAATAAACCCTGAAAATCCATAATTAACATCACATTTTTTCATCAGTCTGATTTGAAACCTACCAAGAGTATAACTATGTACGGATGACTAGTTTCCAACACCATTTTGTCTAAAGTCAACTCTAACCAATAGCCGAGTGTGATGATCTTTGTGATGAAAAGATAAGAAGCTTGAACTGTAATCAGCCTGGTTTTAGTTGATAAGAAAAAACATACATTGGTAATATTCAATGTCCCACAGGATCACAGTTCGTCTTTCATGTTCGATACTGAAGCAATGGCATGATGGATGCTATTAAGGATTTGAGAACATCTTCTTCGATGATCTTTGTCCATGAATAAATTAAAGCTCATCGAAGACACCAAAAGTTGACTTCTCAAATCATTTCAGATTCATATAAAGGCAAGGTACTCTTCCTTTTTGGGATAACTTTGACGAAATATGGGTAGATATTGGAGAGCTAGCTCATTCCATGCTATAAGTAAATATGGAGCTATGTAGACTGCACTCTTGAATCAAATCATAATCTTTAGAATTTGAGCTCATTTTCTTCTCGTTGCGCCCTCAGCAGATTCGTTAGACATTGTAAAATCATAACTAAAGTATCTTTTATCTCGCATTGATTTAGAATCCCATGCATCTTAAGCTTTTTCTTAACCGAAATAAATGTAGTTGTATGCAAACATAGAGCGACAATATGCTGAACTGAGATATCTAACAGACTTATTGTTAAGAAGAATGAAATGCTATTTTCATTAATTGCACTCAAGTGACTCAACTAACCTAGTATCCTCTTCAACCTTCATAAGTTGCCAGCCCACTTCCTGAAGATAAAGAGTACATCAAAACCCATATGAAATCTTACCAAGAGTAGATCATATCCCTTAGGCACGTATAGGTTCGATCAAGATTTGTTTTGTGGAGTACTAAAAGCTAGCATGGTGCCATTATGAATAAAAATGTAGAGCCCTAGCAAGCAATAGCCTAATCCTCTACTCTCGTCTCCCAAAGCCTAAGCAGCCCAAAAAAATGTCCTTGCTTGATGCCTCAACAAACTGAAGGCACCTAGAAAAGAAAGGGGATTGACATAAAAGTGAAGAGACAATTCACATGCAGGAAATTCTTCATCACCAATTAGTAGGGTAAGCCCAAACAACCTTTAAAGCGACAAACGAACTTAACATAATGCCACATTAATAACCATTATTACTAATAATACATGTGAAACCATTTTCGTAACATCAGCAATCACATGTTAGTACTTCTCTCAAGTCTCAGCCAAATTCATCACAACAGCTCCCTTATAAAGCTACCATTGAAAGGGGGTCCCTTTTTAATGCAAGGTAACTTAAAACCCTAAACATCCTAAAGCTGCACTGCCCTAAGCCCAGACTAATTTTGACCCAAAATCTCATCTTGTTAGGTTCTGGGCCTTTCAGTTCATTGCACAAATTAAACCCTTGCATACATTGAAATGGGTACTTAAACAAATTCAAGATACAAAATCAAACAGAAAATAAGAACAAGACCCAATTCCGATATTACTTATCTTTAAAGTATGGACATTATAAGATTGCCCAAATCAATTAATCGCACCAAAGACTTGAAATAAAAACGAGAACTGAAATGGAGAGGGGTATAAAAGGGTTCAATACTTGAAGCAGAGAGAGAGTGATGAACAGGATTTAGTACCTGCAGGCTGCAGCAGGGAACGTTAAGTGAGATTGAGGGGGTCTGAGAGAAATTTACGGAACTTCGAGAGAGATCTTTCTCTGAGAATAGAAGATTCTACTAGCGTTGGGAGTCCTGAGATGGCCAGCCTCATTTCTCGATTTTTATCTTATTAAAAGCTTCTTTTACACTTTCACCCCGGTTATTTAAGTATTGCATTTTACAATGCTACATTTCACTTAAATACCATTAAATTTTCATTATGTAGCACACAAATATTCTTAGCTGTCTGCTACAGCGCAAAAATACCTTAAGTTCTCCACCATTGTAAACTATATAACGCCAATGGTGGAAAGATGTAATTACACTTAGCGTAATTACTCCCCAGTCCCTTTTTTTTGTTTGGAAAAAATTTAATCATGCCCTAATTTGAGAAGTTAGAAATTTGGGTCCAGAATTGAAACTTGAGAAGGGACATTATATCAAAATTTGGAGAAGAATAAGAGATAATTGAGGTAATAATGAGCCATAACTTGATGAAGCAGTTGAAACTCTGAACTCTGGAGATTGACTTCATGCTCTCTTGCAAATGATTGGAGAAAACAAGAGGGAATTTTTCGAATTTATGATTCCACATCGAACGAGATAATTTTCAATAGAATGGGAAAATATACAATAGTAACAATAGCAATCAATAGAGTTAAATTATCTTTAAAAATGTCATGTGATTATCATGTGGAAATATTTTTTCAAATATTATTATGTCACGTTAACAGAAGGTTAACAGAAGATAGTGACGAACTATATTTAAGAAACTTAGGCTCTGTTTGGTTTGATAGAAAGTGGGAGAAAGGAAAGTAAAATAAAAGAGAAAGTGAGTTTCTGGTGTTTGGTTTAAAAGAAAACAAAAAAGAAAACGAAAATCATTTTCACTGCAGAAAAACAGAGAGCTAATTTTTCGTTCCTCATTTCTCTCTGCTGCCCTAGTGAAAACGAGGGAGAGCGACGGAAAAAATCCCCCGACGCGATCGCGACGATCCCGATCTCTTCTCGTCGCCAAACTCGAGTCCTCTCTCTCTCGAAAAAAATCCCCCGACGCGATCGCGACGATCCCGATCTCTCCCCCCAAATTATCATCCTCGGCTCCCGCCTTCCGCCTCCCGCTGTCGAGCCGACGCCGACGCATCCTCGGCTCCCGCCTCCCGCTGTCGAGCCGACGCCGACGCCGAGATAAGGTAAGGTCTGAACAAGACCTTAGAAACCCTAGTTATTGTTTCCAATATACTGTTCGTATAGATTTTGAATCGATTGTTCGCTATGGGAATATTGTGTATACCCAGCGATCTGATGGAAATATGAGATTCTGATCGAGATTTTGAATGGATTGGTATGCTGCGATTTTGGATCCAGGCAAATTAGTCAACAATTGTGAGGGAATAGGTCTTAAAATTTTCAGGATGGTGCTCTTTATTTGTTATATGACAATAATCAGTGTTTATTCAGGATGGTGCTCTTTATGTATCTTTTATTATCTGACAATAATCAGTGTTTATTCAGGATGGTGCTCTTTATTTGTTTTTTGAAATTTTCAAATGTTTTTTTTCCTTTTTTTGCTTTGTAGTTAATAGCAAAATCGATGATCACTAAATCTGAATTGATGTTTTCGTTTTGTTCACTCGCAATTAGGTTGTCTTTGGTGATATCTTTGATCTCTTCGGAACCGCTCCAGATTCAACTGCAGGTTTCTCTTGGATCTCTCTGTCAACATGAATACAAATTCATCCGAGGTAAATTCTGTTCATATTTTTTTGTTGGTTTTGAAGTTTAATTTGTTGGTGATATCTGTTTGAAGATGAGGAATTTGAGAGACCCCAAGGAATAATAAATGGATGTCCCCTTTGAGTGTGTGAAGTAGCTGCCAAAGCTTGATCCCACAACACACATCCAACCTCCTCCATACATCATGTCAAATTCCTGAAATAAAGAAAAAAAGAGAGAGAAGAAATCATATAATTTCAATTCAAGCAAAACTTTGCACGTGTGCGCGCGCACCAACAGAATGAAAATGTTAAGAAGAGGAATTTAAACTCTCTGGTCACATTATTAGATTACAACGTGTAGTTTGTGTGTGTAATTGGATAATGTCGAATTTAAAACTAGAGAGCGGTGTGTGTGTGTGTAATTGGTTATGATTGTGACGTGCTTACTATAGAAAGTGTTTGAATTTGTAGACAAAAGAAGATGATGAATGGGCTATACAAAGGAAAAAGATAAAATATTCAGCAGGGATTGTGGCTGCATATGCAGCATATGCAAGTGCTATTATGGCAACTAATATCTACCAAGTGGAGTATATAGATAGATCAATCTTAGCTCAAAAAGATGAACATAGGAACTTACTTATGGAGCGACTTACTCAACAAAGTAATAGAGATTGTCGTGAACAACTACGCATGGGAGTTAATGCTTTTGCTAGACTGTGTCAGTTGCTTAGGGAGACGGGACATCTTTATGATAATAGACGCAGTTCTGTAGAGGAACAAGTTGCTAAGTTCCTTCAAATTCTTTCTCATAACTGGAAGAATCGAGCAGTGAAGTTCTATTTTATGCGTTCGGGTGAGACTGTTAGCCGCCACTTTCACAAAGTATTAGAGGCATTACTATCGCTTGAGGATCAATTTATTAAACAACCAGATGGCTTCGAAGTTCCATTAGAAATTCAGACAAATCATAGATTCTGGCCCTATTTCAAGATAAAATATAAAATTTTTGTAATAAATATTACATCATGATAAAAATAGTCAAGTTGCTAATCACTTTGTTAATCTATTATAGAATTGTATTGGCGCAATTGATGGATCTCATTTTCGAGTGAAAGTGGCAAAAGAAGATACAAGAAGGTATCGAGGCCGAAAAGAATTTCCAACTCAAAATGTGCTTGCCGCTTGCACCTTTGACTTGAAATTCACATATGTTCTAGCTGGTTGGGAAGGGTCCGCTTCAGATTCACGGGTGTTGAACAATGCATTAATGCGACAAGACAAATTATTTGTTCCTCAAGGTGACAACTCTTAGGCCTCGTTTGGTACGCGGGAATGATGTGGAATGGAATGGTCATTCTCACTTCTCATTCCTTCCTACCAAACACACCCTCTTTTTTGAAGTTGGAATGTCCATTCCCACTTCTCATCAATTCCCACTTTATGTGGGAACGAGCATTCCCAATGAAATTATAGGGAATGAGCATTCCCACTTAAATGAGAATCAATAAAATATACAATTTTAAAATACGTCTATTCCCACTTCATTTTATAAATTACACCCAAACGTGAGAATGAGAATGACTATTCCATTCTCACATTAATTCCATTCCATTCCTTCTTCTATTCCATTCTCATTTGAGTCCATTCTCGCGTACCAAACGAGGCGTTAGGTCCAATCATTTTCAAGATCAGATAAGACCTTGTTTATATAAACACATTTTAACCGTTAAATTTTGTTTAATTTTAGGAAAATATTATTTAGTTGATGGTGGGTTTATGCTGAGGCCGGGATTCCTTACACCATTTAGGAGCACACGTTATCACCTCAAGGAATATTCAACAAGACAACCTGAAAGTCCTCATGAAGTGTATAACCATCATCACTCTTCACTGCGAAATGCAATTGAGCGTGCTTTTGGAGTCTTGAAGAAGCGGTTTCCAATCTTAGGTAGTGGAACAGAACCTCATTACCCAATTGAAACACAAAAAGATATCATTTATGCATGTACTATCCTACATAATTTTCTAATGGGTGTTGATCCTGACGAGGGGCTTCTTGAACAAGTTGATCAGGAAGTTTTGAACCAGATGATAGATGTTGAAGAAGCTCCTGTAAATGATAATGAAGAGTATAGACGTGGAGAGATTCTAAGGTAAAAAATAGCCGATGATATGTGGAGAGATTATTAGAAATATTTTCATTCTTCAAATAAAAAGTAAATGTGTTTTTTGATACTCTGGATCGTATGAGTGAGCTAATATATTTTGATTGTTTGGTCAACATTCGAGTTGCAATTTCACAACTTACAGTTTCACAATATTGAGGTTCTGTGCATTTAGGCTATTGATCTGATATCCATGGTGCATTCTTTAATTTAATTTTCCTCCATTCATGCTCACACATATTCTAAGTATTTATAAACAGCTTGTTGCTTTTTGTTCACGGGATCATTTTGTTGTTATGATTAGTAAATTAAACATCGCATTTCTTTGTTCTAATTTATTATTTGGGAATCCATCTGAATTGTGAACTTTCAGAGCTTGGTGAGCTCTCAATGGCTGATAAGTTCTTGAAGAAGTTGGTATTCAGGCCAAAGATGTCCAATGATGGGTTATTTGAGCTCCCTCTTGTTGTTTGTGCAGGTTGCATATATTCAGTTTAATTGTTTCTGATAAAAATTGTTAAATATAGTACTATGTGCACAGATACACATATAATTTTAGCTTTCTATATAGATAGCTATATATAATTAATTTGCTATATATAGAATTCTCTTGCATGAACTTGTTGATATTGGAAAGATAGCATGTATTATTGCAATTTGTTTTCATATAACAAGTATGTATTGCTGCCAAATTAATGAATTGTGAACTTTGAATATATGATTTTGTTTTTACCTTTTTATTGAATTGGTTCTTTATGTTTATCACTGTATGGTTCTCTATTCCTTCAAGTTCCTCATTGTTTTTTTCCCTCTTATGTCTTGTGTTCCTGGAAGGGGGAGATAGCAACATCCGTTAACTTAGAGAATATCAAGCTTTTCCATACTTTGTATCTAGTTGCATTTATATATATATGTTTCGCTTGTCAAATACTAATCTTTTAAGTAATGTTACATATTAACAAGCAGGTCGTTCATATGGATTCGCAGCTTGGAAATCAATCAAATTCAAAGAAAAATATTGTATGGACAGAGAAGATGGATATTTGCTTAACTGAAACATTTATTATTTTTGTGGATTTGCATTTAATCACTGTATGGTTCTCTATTCCTTCTAGTGGATTTGCATTTAATCGAGTGACAAGGATGATGGATGCGGAGCCAAAAGTTTGGAAATATTACATAAATGTACGTTGAATAATTAGTCATTTATTATCTAAATTGTACTCTGGTCATGTTTCTGCAATAGGCCAATGTCTGCTCCGGTTTAGAACAATGGTAGAATATATGTACGATAGTTCTTCTGCTTGAATTACTTTCAGTTTGCTGAAATTATTGCAAGTGAAATTGGACTGAGTTGCGTATGAACGCTTTTTCAAATAGGCAGCAAGCATAAGCTGATGTTTATTTGCTCGTAAATTCAGGTTCACTTTTGCTTAAATTCTTTCAAGCAGAGTATTTGTATGAATACTTTCATGGATTTCTGAATCTTTGCGATGGTCATTTTGTTTCATGGTGACGCCAAATATTTATGCAAAAAGCGATGGATCGAACCAATTATCTGATTTGGCTCCTTATTTACAGACGAGTGATGATATAGCTGCATTGATGTATCCTTCTATGGTTATTTGTGCTACAGCTCCAATACAGCCGTGACAGAATAGTTTGTGTGCAACTAATAATTTTGTGTTTTCTTTATTTATTAATAGGCACATCCTGGAGCAAAACAATTTCGTTACAAACATGTACCGTGTTTTAAAAACTTGCAAATCATTTATGAGAAAGACAGGGTTGTTGGTTTAGCTTCTGAAACTATCAAAGCAAGACGTGCTCGAATAGAAAATGAAAGAGATGAATCAAGTTCTATCAATACAAATCAAGATGATAGAGAAGCTGTTCAAGAGAATGATGTAGAATGCATCGGTCCTTCAAAAGGTAAAGAACAAGATCCCAAAACCCGTTCTGCAACAGGAACATCTTCAAAGGTGATATATAAAAGAAAGCATAGTGCCACTAGCAACTTGGGTGAAGAGCTTGATGGGCTAAAAAGCGGAATGGAGTCAATTGCTTTTGCAATTTGGAAGACCGGTCCTCGTTTTTACACAGAAGGAGAGATATTTGAGGAGCTTTCAAAAGTTGAAGGGCTCAATGAGGACGAACAGCTTGTAGCCTATGACTATCTTACCGAGGATGCGGCTCGAGGAAGAAACTTCATTGGGTTACCAATTCATCGGAGGAAAAGGTGGTTGGAGATTAAGCTTGGATGGGCATCACACAATCTTGGTATCGGTATTAGGAGGTAATTTAATTTAATTTACACTCTAATTACATATTTTCATTTTACCACCTAGTTCATAAGTTTAAGGTATAATGACAAAACTGACTAACATTCCTTTGCCTTCCTGCCTTTCATAACAAAATTCACAAGCATAGGTTTGCATATCAGTTTGAAGTTTCAACTTTCTAAATTCAGATTCAAGTATGCTCATTTTTTGTTCATCTCCCGTGCAAATGTATGCAGTTTTTTTTCCAAAATATTGCAGCTTGAATAGGGTATTTGTCTCTGATCCTTGTTATAATCCTGGTGATATCCTGAATGGAGATTACAAATATGAGTCCAAATTATTGATTGATCTAAGATTTTGGAACTCTTTCTTGTAGGTAATATAACTGTAGTGAATGTAACACAGTCCAAGTTTGAATAATTAGGACTTTTGCACATTCATGTACACATGCTTCAGCTATTAAGGTGTTTCTGTCTGCTATTATAATTATGCAAGGTTTGTTATCTCATTCGTAGATTATAGTCCACTTTGGAATTTTTGGGTGCAATCCGATGCTACTTTTTGATGTTTATATTGTACTTATTTATATTTTTTTTTGAATTAATTTCAGAGGATGAAGGATGTGAGATTGATATTTTGAGGGGCTCACTAAAGTCAAAAATCAAGGACTTCGGTAGATTTATCTCTCTCTGTTTAAGATTTTTCTATATGAAATTGATTGTAATAGAATTTGTTGGTGAAGACTTCTATATGAAATTGATTATAATAGACTTTGTTGGTTAAGATCTTCTATATATAAAATCAATTGTAATAGAATTTGTTGGTTAAGATTTTATATATGAAATTGATTGTAATAGAACTTGTGACTAGAAATGGATTATACTATTTATTAGGAATATCATGACATTTACTTTAGATATGTTTGGGTTCTTTCATTCAACTTTCTTTCTTGAGATAAGATTGTGCAAACATGTTTGGTAACTTGTAATTTTTTTCAGAATATAGTAGAAACACAATTTAATTTAATTATTTTTTATAAACTGTTTAAAATCTAAATCTAATTCTAAAAAGTATGAATAAAAATTATGTTGTGATAGTTTTCTTCCTCATTTTTTCATAAAGGTAAACAAACAAGAGAAAATTATTTTCATATGAATTTTCTTCTAACTTTCATTACATTATTCTTTCTAACCAAACAATAGAAAGAATATCATTTTCTTTTCTTTTTCTTTTCCTTTCCTTTTACTTTCTCTTTCTTTTTCTTTTCTCTCCCTTTCTCTCAAACCAAACATAGCCTTAAGGTATATTTCTGCTGCAAAATATAGCTCAGCTTATGTATGTGTTATATAATGGAATTTTAGCTCAGCTTATGTATGCGTTATATAATGGAATTTTTATGATATTTAAGTGGAATTTAAGCCTTTCATAAACACTCCTATAATGAACCATAGAAGAAGAATAAATTTTAATTAAAAAACTCAGTTTATTGATAACAACAACATATAAGTGAAGAATTACAGAAAATCAGCAAAGCAGAAAGCAGAAAGTCTGGCGGTCGACCGATGCGGTCGACCGCGAACGTGCACAAAACCTACTGGGAATCGGAGTTGGTGGCGGTCAACCGGCACGGTCGACCGGAGTTGGTGGCGGTCGACCGGCGCGGTCGACCGAAGCTGGTGGCGGTCGACCGGCGCGGTCGACCGCGGATGACTGTAAAGGTTTTTACTCTCGGGAACTGAGATTCGGTCGACCGCTACGGTCGACCGCTACGGTCGACCGCGAGACCTGCGCGGTCGACCGCCGCGGTCGACCGACGATGATCTGGGCTGGGCCTTTCGGTTTTTGACCCGTTTCGTTTCTGAGTTATATATAACTCAAATCCTGATTGTTTAGGGTTATGCAAGGACGAATTTGAGCAGTCTTTGTGAGAGGATTGTTGCATCCAATTGTGGGAGAGCTTTGAGAGATCAAGAGCTTTGTTTTAGGGTTTCGTCTGAGAGATTTATAAGTCTATTTGTATTCCCTTGATTTCTAGTAGTAAAACTCTCCCCTCCTTGCCCCGTGGACGTAGGCAACTTGCCGAACCACGTAAATTTCTTTGTTCTTGCTGTGGTTGTGTTTTGCATAGAGTTTGTGGTTTAGTTCGAGTTATTATCGTGTTGCCCTAGAAGCTTCCGCCGCGCACAACAATTGGTATCAGAGCTAGATCGACAACATGGGAGATGCAAGCACGTCAGGTTCGTCTAACAAAGGCGATACAGAGTCTGAGCATCAATAACACGAAGATTGATGTTCCGAAGTTCGATAGCAAGATCAATTTTGGATTGTGGAGGTGTCAGGTGATGGATGCCTTGGATGCACAGAATTTGGAGGAGACTCTTGAGTTAAAAGAGAAACCCGCTGAGTTGGAGGATAAGGTTTGGAGAAAGATGAACAGTAGAGCTTGTGGTGTTATTAGGTCATGCTTGATGCCGGATCTTATTTATGATGTCATGAACGAGACGTCAACGAAAAAGATGTGGGAAACACTCAATGAGAAATATCTTACGAAGAGCATTGAGAATCGGCTTCACTTGAAGAAGAGATTTTACTAGTTCAAGATGAAGAGAGGGGTTTCCATCAGGGAGCATGTCAACAACTTCACTAAGCTACTTTCAGATATGGCCAATGTGGATATTATAGTTGAGGATGAAGACAAGGCGATGCTACTTCTGTGTTCGTTGCCCGAAGATGATTATGGTACGTTCGTTCTCACTATGATCAATGGAAGAACTACAGTCAGCTACAAGGAGATGACCTCAGCTTTGGTGAACTATGAGTTGAGGAAGAGTGATGGTGAACCCTCCGAGAAGGCATCGGGAGATGCACTAGCAGTTCGAGGTCGAGATCCAAACCGTCGCCAGTTCAATCGCTCAAAGTCAAAGAATAGGAGTGCCTATAAGAGTGTTGGTAGAAATTAATGTCGGTATTGTAAAGAAGAAGGACATTGGAAGATTGACTGCCCAAAGTGGAAAGAAAAAGCCGGGAAGAATAAGGGGAAAGCTGCACAAGCTTCAGAAGTGAATGTTGCAAAAGCTATTGGTGAGTATTCAGATTCAGATTCTTCAGGCTATTCATGCTCTGCGTTACCGTCGGTTTGCTATGCGGATTCCACGGAGTGGATGATGGATTCGGGAGCTACATATCACATCTACCCTAAGAGGGAGTGGTTCTCTAGCTTTGAGGAGCTGGAAAGAGGGGATGTCGTGCTTATGGGTAATGACCACGTATGTCCTATTAGTGGTATTGGTTCAGTCCGGATTAGGATGCATGATGGTGTAGTGAGGGAATTAAAGGAAGTGAGGTTCGTGCCGCAGTTGACAAAGAACATCATTTCTCTTAGGACTTTAGAGGCAGCAGGATATCGAGTGATCTTAGAGGATGCTACAGTGAAGGTCACGAAGAGTTCTATGGTGGTGATGCGAGGTGTCAGGGAAAACAACCTATACTACTTGAAGGGCAAGATAGTTACAGGGGGTCTGGCAGCTTCTATCACTACAGAGGAGGACACTACCACTTTATGTCACATGAGACTTGGACACACGGGTGATAAATCCCTACAGTCATTGGCAAAACAGGGGCTATTGAAAGGTGCTAAGACCTGCAAGATGGAGTTATGTGAGCATTGTGTACTTGGGAAGAAGACTAGAGTGAAGTTTGGCACCGCTGTTCACAACACCCGAGGTACATTGGATTATATTCACACAGATGTTTGGGGTCCTTCTAAGAACACATCTCTTGGGGGGCCAACTATTTTATCACTTTCATTGATGACTATTCCAGGAGGAATTGGGTATACCCGATGAAGCATAAACATCAGGTCCTGGATATTTTTGTGGAGTGGAAAAAGAAAGTGGAGCTGCAGACAGGTAGAAAGGTGAAGACTCTACGTTCAGATAACGGCGGAGAGTACAAGAGCGATCCGTTTCTGCAGTTTTGCCGGGATCACGGTATTAGAAGATACTTCACAGTTTGAGAGACACCGCAACAGAACGGGGTGGCTGAGAGATTGAACCGTACCTTGCTAGAGAAGGTGCGGTGTATGATGACGCAGAGTGGATTGCCTAGATCCTTTTGGGCCGAGGCGTTAGTTTATGCGAGCCATCTCGTGAACAGATTGCCGTGCACTGCGATAGATGGGAAGACTCCTTTGGAGCGTTGGTTTGGTTCGGTGGCTAGTGACTATGAGTCACTTCGGATATTCAGGTGTCCAGCTTATTATCATGTCAGTGATGGTAAATTAAATCCGAGAGCGAGGAAAGCAGTCTTTGTGGGATTTAGAGATGGAGTCAAAGGCTTCAAGTTATGGGATCCATAGGACAAGAAGATAGTTATTAGCAGAGATGTCACATTTGACGAGGCGTACATGATGAGGCCTCGAGCCCCTCAGCAGGTGGAGGGAGACCAGACAGGAGAGATATCGCAGCAGGTGAAGGTTGATGTGACTCCACCCACTCCAGAGAGCACTGTATCCATTGAGGCTCCTACAGAGGTGACACTGGGAGGAGAAGAGATGATAGCCGGGCAGATATGGGGTACAGTGGATCATGGGACTCAGGAACAGGATCATGTTCAGAGGACCATTGTAGCAGATAGACCGAGGAGAGAGATTCGTCGGCCAGCTAGGTATAATGATGTCATGGTTGCATATGCATTATCAGTGGAGGTCGTTGATGATATGGTTTCAGCCACATTCAGGGAGGCAGAGTCTAGCCCCGATTCGATCAGGTGGAGGGAAGCTATGGAGGAGGAGATGCGGTCTCTTCAGAAGAACGACACTTGGACACTTGCACATCTACCTAAGGGTAAGAAAGCTATTGGTTGCAAGTGGGTATATGCGAAGAAGGAGGGATATTCTATTAGGGACATTCGGTTCAAAGCCAGATTGGTTGCCAAGGGATATGCACAGCTTGAGGACATTGCTTACAATGAGGTATTTTCACCCGTTGTGAAGCATTCGTCTATACGGATTTTATTGGCGTTGGTGGCACAGTTGGATTTGGATTTGGTCCAGATGGATGTGAAGATAACCTTTCTACACGGTGATTTAGATGAGGAGATCTACATGACATAACCCCAGGGTTTCAAAGCTGTAGGAAAAGAAGATTTGGTTTGTAAGCTGAAGAAGTCCTTTAATGGTTTGAAGCAGTCACCAAGACAGTGGTATAAGAGATTCGACGGCTTTATGATTGGCCGAGGGTACACGAGGAGCCCATATGACCCATGTGTTTATATGCACAAGCTACAGGATGGTGAGCACATATATTTGTTTTATATGTTGACGATATGCTTATTGCTTCCAGGAATTCTTCGGCTATCCGAAAGTTGAAGGATGAGCTGTCATCCGAGTTTGAGATGAAGGATCTTAGAGAGGCAAAGAAGATATTGGGTATGGAGATCGAGAGAGACAGGGTGAGAGGGAATTTGAAGCTTACACAGAAGAGCTACTTGCAGAAGATGTTGAAGAAATTCAGCTTTGATGGAAATGCAAAAGCAGTTAGCACACCATTGGCTCCCCACTTCAAGCTTTTAGCGTTGATGTCACATGTTTTAGTTGAGGACATAGATTATATGTCGAATGTTCCATATGCCAGTGTAGTTGGTAGCTTGATGTATGCGATGGTGTGTACAAAGCCAGATTTATCACAGGCCGTGAGTATGGTATCGAGATACATGCACAACCCCGGGAAGGGTCATTGGGAGGCCGTGAAGTGGATTCTACGGTATGTTCGAGGCACCGTGGATGTTGGTTTAGTATTTCAGAAGGATGAGAAGGATGGGCAGGATTGTATTGGATATGTGGATTCAGATTATGCTGGAGATCTTGACAAACGCCGGTGTACTTCAGGTTATGCTTTTACATTGGCAGGTGTACCTGTATGTTGGCGTTGCACGCTTCAGTCCACAGTGGCTCTCTTTACTACAGAGGCAGAGTATATGGCAGTTACTGAAGCTATTAAGGAGGCTTTATGGTTGCGTGGATTATTAGAGGACTTGGGGATCGCTCAGGAGATTATTCGGGTATATTGTGATAGCATGTCGGCTATCTATTTGGCGAAGAACTAGGTTTATCATGCGCGCACGAAGCACATCGACGTCAGATTCCACTTTGTACGAGACAACTTGGATGATGGAGATGTCATATTGGAGAAGGTCCACACAAATGACAACCCTGCAGATATGTTGACCAAAGTTGTTTCAGGTGTGAAATTTGGTCATTGTTTGAAGATTTTGAATATCCTTCAGTGCTGAGGCCTTTGGAGGCCATTTTGGTGAACTACGTTCGGCTTGATTCCTTGGGCAAGAGGATACGTAGGCAGTCTTTCAGATGCAGCCGATTTGATCAGTTGATTCAGATGGGGGAGATCACGTTTCAGCTCTAGATTGGTTCCCTGACTTGTTGAGGGACTATTGGATGATTTGGTGTCGGCTTAGTTTTTGGTGGAAACGTTCGCCGAGGTGGAGAATTGAAGAATTACAGAAAATCAGCAAAGGAGAAAGCAGAAAGTCTGGCGGTCGACCGGCGCGGTCGACCGCGAACGTGCACAGAACCTACTGGGAATCGGAGTTGGTGGCGGTCAACCGGCGCGGTCGACCGGAGCTGGTGGCGGTCGACCGACGCGGTCGACCGCGGATGACTGTAAAGGTTTTTACTCTCGGGAACTGAGATTCGGTCGACCGCTACGGTCGACCGCTACGGTCGACCGCGAGACCTGCGCGGTCGACCGCCGCGGTCGACCGACGATGATCTGGGCTGGGCCTTTCGGTTTTTGACCCGTTTCGTTTCTGAGTTATATATAACTCAAATCCTGATTGTTTAGGGTTATGCAAGGACGAATTTGAGCAGTCTTTGTGAGAGGATTGTTGCATCCAATTGTGGGAGAGCTTTGAGAGATCAAGAGCTTTGTTTTAGGGTTTGGTCTGAGAGATTTGTAACTCTATTTGTATTCCCTTGATTTTTAGTAGTAAAACTCCCCCCTCCTTGCCCCGTGGACATAGGCAACTTACCGAACCACGTAAAATTCTTTGTTCTTGCTGTGGTTGTGTTTTGCATAGAGTTTGTGGTTTAGTTCGAGTTATTGTCGTGTTGCCCTAGAAGCTTCCGCCGCGCACAACAATAAGTCCAATCACCCGCAGCTGCAAGCTGTAGGTCTCAATCAAATACAAATTTCATTTTATAGTCACTGCCGGGTAAAGATACTAGGATTTCATATCCATGCAAAGCACGGATTGTTAACTGCATTATATTTATTATAACACGTATACACACACTACATTTTACATTTTATGCATGTATACGCACGTGGTTAAATGTCATGATTAAATATTTTAATTTATTTCTTTACTAAAATTTATTCCTCAATTTTAATTACTTTGATAGTTTTTGCCCATTTATGTCTCTACTTTAGCATTGTAGTTATTTATTATCTTTAATGCATGTTTTAATAGGTTATACCGAATTTAAATTTTCATGTTGATAATCGAATTGATAGTAAATAAATATATCCAAATCTAATTTGAAATTTCATGTTATTTGAAAAAATAGCATTATAAAAAGTGGTAACCCAACCCTTATTTGGAGACTTAGTCCCAATGTTGGTTCAATGTGGTAGAAACAAGCTGAACTAGTGACACTCGTGTGGAGCATCGACCCAGATATATTCATATATCACTATGTAGCTTGTGCTACTACCCCTTCTCTATGATGATGATGCTCTTATGATACAACTGGCTAGGCTGAGTTTTACTCTTAATAAGTCCAACGTGTGTATTATGAGGGGTATTAAATAAACAGCTGTAGTACCCTTTGAGGATTTACCTATGTCACGTCCTGCTTCCCAAAATACAGGGGAATCGGAATGTGAACAAGCCCGCGACGTATTAGATTGAGAAGAAATATACACTATCATTTTTTTCTTTTTTTCTTCTCAATCCAATACGCTAAGCGCCAAATACATAAATACAATACGAAGTCACAGGTCCCCGATCACAATCAGCAAGAATATAATAGACAAACTCAGAATAAAAATATCATATCAGAAATAGGATAACATCCGAGACATAATATTCGGGTCAACATGCCCTCATATAAACTATCTGAATGAAATACTAAAGAATATAAAATACAATGATCAGGCGAAAAAGGAAATACTACGAAAATAAACTGAAAGGAATAACTAAGCTTCAACTTGCTCTTCTGCTCCATCTACAAGGCACTCCTGCTGAGAATCCTCCGGCTCCTGGAGATCTCCCAGTTGAACCTGTTCTTCCTCTAAGTATGACGTACAACAGAGAAAACATGTGTACATCAGCGTGCATGGCACACGGCAAGATCCCACAAGGGAGAAAAGAAAACGGTCGAACGACCAAGGTGAAACAGTAATAATAAATAGAAACTTGCAACTGGAATACTAAAAACTAGATGAAACCCACCATTAGCATATAATAATCAAAGAATCAAAAAATCAATCGGGTGACGAGGTCATGTAGCGAGCAATCAGAATAATCATCCAAGTAACCATGTCATACAAATAGATGAAATTAATACTTAAAAATCTACAACAAGAGACGTAGTACGTCGAACGAAATAATCCAAATAAGGAAACCCTCATGTATATACCATATGTCTCAAATTGTAGATAATTAAATATTAACCCCGATCTATGTATGAAAAGAATACAACTAGCCTACATCTCACAAGAATATTAATCACCTTAAGTAACAAGGTCATGTAACTAGCCATTCTATAACAGGTCACTGGTCCATATCTCACACAGAGTCAATGCTCATATCACCGGATAACTGGCTGTTCACAAATTCCCTACGTGCATCCAAACCTACGAAACGGTTCTGTGAGAGGACCACACACAATCCGATTTTAGCCTGGTTCGAACTCAAGCAAAACTCGGGTGACGAAACGATTTCACTGACCAAGTGCGAAACGATTCACTTGGCTCAACAAACTAACCCCAGTGCAAAACGGTTCACTGGTGTGAGTCTGAAAGATACATCAACAGCCTTATCCGATCACATGAACCATGACTTCCCCATCCCAACTCTCTTGTATTTTCTAAATTAACGATCATAATCCCTATTAAAACTCTGGTTCACCACCTAAACTCAGTCAACACACCCACACATGTCACTAAGTCTGTTCATGACGCACAATGCCACTAAGTCATGAACTACCAATGGTTCTCAAACACAATCAGGAGCAATAATAATATGACTACTTCTATGCAAATACATTAAAATAGAACGCAAAACATAGAATGCAATCATAAACAGTAAAACATGCATGCATTCCGGTTTTAATAATATCTAGTTATCCGAATCTCAAAACCACTCATAAAAATTATACGCAGCTACATAATATCTAATATGACTACGATTAAAACTGAAATCGAAAATCGTGAATGTTTTGCACATAAAATGTCATAGTCTACAACTACCAACACAAAATCATAATTTAATTTAAATCCAAAATAAATAATTCTTTTTATAATTAAATTCCTTTAAATCATCATAATTATCAAAAATGATTCTGTTTCTAAAATAATTCCTTTTAAATTATTATAATTTTTCTAAATGATTCCGTTCTTAAATAAATTATTTTTAATAAACATAATTATCCAAAAATGATTCCGCTGTCGAAATAAATTCTTTTAATTCATAATAATTATTCTAAAAATACTATTTATCACTTTGTTATGATTTAATTATTATTATTTCACCAAACAACCCGCGCAGATAATTATATCACAATTCAAAATATACAGATAATTCATAACAATCTGAAATGTAAAGAATGACAAACTGAGCAACGGGATCTTGCCTCGGGGGTTTTGTCGAATGAGTCAACGCTGGATCTCGGGTGGCGTTGACTGGAGCAGATCCGAAGGAGCAGATCTGGAGTGTGGTTGTCGGATCTGATGGTCAACGACAGCTACAGGGCTGAGGGATGGTCGGAGGAGCTGCAAGGGGTCGACGGAGGCTGTCGTGGGCAGCGCGAGATGGGGGAGAAGTTGTCGGCGGCCTAAAGGGAGGTGGAGTTTGGGGAGAGGCTGGCGGCGGATAACGGCGACGAGTTTGGTCGGATCTAGAGCTCAGGTCGGAGCTCAGGGGCGGCGAAGGGGTGTTGGGGGTGTCGCGCTCGCGGTTAAAGAAGAGGGGGACTGGCAGTGGTGGATCTGGAGCTCGGAGCTGGCGGTGGTCGAGCGGGGAGCACGAGGATGAGGACGAGGCGGCCGTGGTCGGTGTTCGTGCGGGTCAGAGATCTCGGCGACGTGGACTCACCGGTGGTGATGGACGGAGGCGGGTGCAGCGTTGGACTGGGGGTCGAAGGAAGATGGGGTTCGATGGGGGAGGAGCTGGTTCGACGGCAGTCGACGATCGGGTCGGGGGTGAGAATAGAAAGGGGGCGGCGACGGTTTTGTGAGGAAGGAGAAGAAAAAGCAGAGAGAAGGAATATATATATATATATATATATATATATATATATATATATATATATATATATATAGAGAGAGAGAGAGAGAGAATTAGGGTTTTTTTAAACTGTTTAAAATATTAATAATTACTGAAAAAAATATAAATAATTATATAAAAATTATTTACACTTTAAAACTTACCAGTTGTAGTATTATAACCGATAATATGCAATAATAGAAATAATGCAAGAAAGTGTACAATTGAACAAAAATAATTAAATAAATATATAATTTCTTATATTCAAAATCAAATAAATATAAGATAGTTATATACACAGTAAAACATACCAGTTATTGTTTGTTGGAAATTTGATGCAAAAGAAATGAAAGAAAATTTGACT
>BQKN01000852.1:612938-632685 GCA_022839385.1 Asparagus kiusianus
TGCGCAGAGGTGAACTCTGCGTTTTGGGCTGAAAACGCACAGTTGGGCCTGAAAACGTACAAGTCGTGCTGCGCAGAGGTGAACTCTGCGTTTTGGGCTGAAAACGCACAGTTGGGTCTGTTTTAGGTTGAAAACGCACAGGTCGCGCTGCGCAGAGCTGAACTCTGCGTTTTGAGCTGAAAAGGCACAGTTGAGCCTGTTTCAGGCTGGAAACGCACAGTTGGCCTGTTTCAGGCTGAAAACGCACAGTTGGGCCTGTTTTAGGTTGAAAACGCACCGTTGAGCCTGTTTCAGGCTGAAAACGCACAGTTGGCCTGTTTTAGGCTGAAAACGCACAGTTGGTCTGTTTCAGGCTGAAAACGCACGGTTGAGCCTGTTTTAGGCTGAAAACGCACCGTTGAGCTTGTTTTATGCTGAAAACGTACAGGTCGCGCTACGCAGGGATGAACTGTGTGTTTTGGAACTGGGACGCAGGGTTGGGTTTTGCATTAACTGTACGTTTTTGTCATTGGACGCAGAGTTGAACTCTGCGTTTTAACTCCACGAAATCTACGTTTTGAGTTTGGAACGCAGTCATGACCTCTGCGTTTTGAATCTTGGAAGCAGAGGTGAGCCTCTAGCGGGCTTGGTGGGCTTCAGGCTAAGTCCAATGTTCTGACGATGTCCAGTCCTGCAGACGGACTTCAGAACATAACTTGCTGCGAAGAACAAGTCATAACTTTCAAACCGTAAGTCGGAATTGGACGAATTATATATGAAAATCAGCTATCTCGACGAGACGGAGCCATCCGAACCAAGCCAAAGGCTTCGGTTCGCTTCCTCCGTTTCGTCGAATTCCTTACGGTTTGGGAGATATCTGTGTTTTAATATGAAGAGACCGTCAATTTGTAGTCTCTTTTGCTAGAGCTTTGCACAGATCGTCATCTTGTAATCTTCGTCTTGGCTCCTTGAAAGTATGAGAGTCGTCAGACTGTAACTCCCGATGTTGATTGTGAAGGCTGTTGAATTGGGGCTTTCATTAGTTGTTGTGAAGGTCGTCAGTTTGTAACCTTCTACGTGAAAGTCCTCAAATTGTAGCCTTCTGGAAGTCGTCAGATTGTAACTTCCATCATTGGTGTTTGATGGGGGATCAACTATCTATTGTGATTTTTAGACAGCCTACAGTTATACTAATACAATCGATAATATACAACAGTAGAAATAATACAATAAATTATACAAATAATATGTAATTAATAATACAAAGTATTATACGAAATAATACGTAATAATACCGATAACACAACAAATTAATTCTATAAATTTTTACCACACAAAATAAATTTATAAGTATCAAAATCATTTAAATAAATATATAATCAGATTTTTAAATCATAGAAAATTGTAGAAAAATCGAGAAAAATACAAATACCCTTTTAAAAATAATAATTAAATATTTTGAAATACCAAAAAATTATTTTAATTAGTATCAAAATTCATGGTCCTTATAACCTACGTGAGAGAAGTCATGATGGCCGCGATTGGGGGGGGGCTGGGCTAACCACTAGAAACTCTCATGGGTCGGTTATTATGAGCATGGTCTTTAACGCTCAACCCATTTTGCTCAATAAATGAAGACGTATTGTGTGTATTTTTATCAATACCTGATTCAAAGTGCCTAATTCAAGGCTAGTCCATTATGTCCCTCAGGTGGCGATGAACTCACTAAGGAAAGGTTCAAAGTCGGAAGCTACCTCTCCCGAATTCACAATACGAAAGGTTGCCCAACCTATATTTGTTTTATATTTTCTTGGCTTATTTATTGGTTTTGAGTTTTTAGTCAATATTGCCTTTTGGAGGGGGTTGTTGGATATTTATTGAGAAAATGCAATTTGCCTTTGTGTTTTAGTCCCACTTCGGAAATTGAGAAAGAATTCTCTCTCCCTCAATCCTATAAATGCACATCCCTTATTCATATTCCAAAGCAGACAAGAAAAAAAATTAAAGCCTTTTCTCCTCCTATTTGGTTTTAAAGAAATTATTTTTTCCCTTTATAATTTTTTTATTAATTTTATGGACAATCTTCTTCATCTGAGCTGAAGCTCTGTATTCTCGCCTGAGCACGGAGGCAGGCCGTTTTCTGGGGCTTTTACCGCTAGGGGGAAGGAACCATCTGCGTCAGGACGATAGCGGGTTTTCAATCTTCTAGGGCAGTGATTACACGACTGCTTCCTATGAGACCTGATTTTTCTAACTTATATTATTTATCTTTATATTTAATTTCTTATTTGATTCGGATTTAATTTACAAGCTATAACATTTGTTTTGATAAATTTCCAACAATTTCTACATGTCCATGAGAACCCTGTCCACATCTCTTCCTCCGGGAAAGATCCACATTAGCTGCAAGTGGACCTACAAGGTCAAGACTAGAGCGGACGGAACCATTAAGCGCCACAAGGCTCAGTTAGTTGCTCGAGGTTTCACAATAATACAAACTTGACTACGATGAGACCTTTGCTCCAGTTGCCCAAATGACCACTATTCGCACACTACTCGTTGTTGTTGCTGCTAAATAATGGCCATTGAACCAAATGGATGTCAAAAATGCCTTCTTGCATGGACATCTCACTGAGGACATCTACATGTCTCCACCTCCCAGGCTTCCTAACTATAAGGGTTTTGTTTGCCACCTACGACGAGCCCTCTATGGCCTCAAATAGGCACCTCATGCATGGTTCACTCGGTTCACATAGGTCATGCAACCTGCGGGCTTCCTTTCCAGTGCGAATGATCCGGCCATGTTCATCTCTTCCTCTGATGGACATCGCACAATCTTACTCCTATATGTCAACAATATGACCATCGCTGGCGACAATCCATCAATCATCACCCAAATCAAATCTCAACTCCAACAAGAGTTTGAGATGAAAGATCTAGGCCGTTTACATTACTTCCTCCATCATCATATCAACCAGACTCTAGGTGGCTACCATCTCTCTCAGCTCCAGATTTCTCCAAACTCCTATCCCAACCAACCCACCTAAATTGAAAAGGCCCAACTCCAAAACTAATATGACAAATGTCCAATTTCCACATGAGCCCATTTCTCACCATCTTTTAGCAAAACAAACAGGCCTTACACTACTTTTACACTATAAGAGACAAATTGTGGGGTCCAATGCTTTAAAAAAATTCTATATTGATGACTCATCAAGAGAGCCCATATCTTCTCTCCCATAGTATAGAAGTAGTGTAGAATAGTATAGTGTAGTCATCTTTTTTTTTCTATGATGTCCATAGGGATACTCATGTATTATTAAAACCTCATATAGTAGGAGTATGGTCAATGCAGATTACATGATGATATCCATATTATCCGTGAAATTTGGATCTTCTCCGTTACAAACAAAAGTAGAGGAGAGACCACTACTTTAATAATAATTATTGATTCATTTGTCAATGGTGATGAATCATTTTAAATATAACACTTACCATACTGTATGTGGAAAAATTTGAAGTAAAAAAGACAATGAAGGAAAAATTGATTTGTATTCCTTTGATCTCAATTACAATTGGATTCCCTGATTATAAAAGAGAGGAGAACGAATTTGGTTCTCCCCTTTGTTTAATTCTGGGTTCTTCACGATGGCGATGGAGTACCTCCCTCGAATGCTCGCGTCGAGTTTGCTCTCCGTTGACGATCCGAATGTCTTGATTCACTGGAACGTGATCTTCTCCTCACGATTTGACGCTGTGGAGAACTTGCGTGGCAAGTTTGAAACTCTGACCGAGTTTAGCAGAACTTGCAGAGCAAGTTGGAAACTCTAGACGAGTTGATAACTCAGATCGAGTTTAACTCTGAACGAGTTTGAGCTCTTGAAAAAGAGTTGATTTGAACCGAAAAGTCGGTTAATAAGCCAAGTATTCAAGCTCCACGATGATCTGCTCAAGAGACTTCTTCTTTGCTATCGAAAGAGAAGATGAATTGGAGATGCCCTTTGCTGCTCTCTAGATCCAAAAAATGTTCAAGGATCCAAAGATAATCTGCCAGCCTCTCTGAAGCTCCTCCAGATCCAAAAAAGTCGATCCCCTAACTCAATTGAGTTTTTGGTATTTATAGGGGATTAAGGGTGGTAACTACCCCCTTAATCCGCTCCTAAGTGGGGCGAAAATCCCTCAAATCGTGGGGGAAAAACGGTTCCTGGAACTGTTCAGTTCGTGTTTGAATGAGTCAAACGCTGAAAAATAGCGTTCATGGCCCGAACTCTGCGTTTTTAGACTAAAAACGCAGAGTTGGGCCTATTTTGGTGGCTGAACGCACAGGTCGCGCTGCGTTGTAAATCTGAAACGCAGAGTTAGGACGCAGAGATGAATTCTGCGTTTTGGCATCTGAGACGCAGAGTTGGGATGCAGAGATGAACTCTGTGTTTTGGCATCTGAGACGCAGAGTTGGGACGCAGAGATGAACTCTGCATGAACTCTGCGTTTTGAGTTCACGAACTCTGCGTTTTGAGTTTGGAATGCAGCCGCGACCTCTGCGTTTTGAGGTTAGAACGCGGGCATGACCTCTGCGTTTTGAATCTTGGAAGCAGAGGTGAGCCTAAGGCGGGCTCGGAGAGCTTCAGGCTAAGTCCAATGTTCAGGCGAAGTGCAGTCTCACAGACGGACTTCAGAACATAACTCGCTGCGAAGAACAGGTCATAACTTTCAAACTGTAAGTCGGAATTGGACGAATTATATAAGGTTTGGTTTGCTCCGTCACTTTTGTCAAATTCCTTACGGTTTGAGAGATATCTGCGTTTTAATATGAAGAGACCATCGATTTGTAGTCTCTTTTGCTAGAGAGTTGCAAAGATCGTCACCTTATAACCTTCATCTTAGCTCCTTGAAAATATGAGAATCATCAGATTGTAACTCTCGATGTTGATTGTGAAGGCTGTTGAATTAGAGCTTTCATTAATTGTTGTGAAGGTCGTCATATTGTAACCTTCTACGTGAAAGTCCTCAAATTATAGCCATCTGGAAGTCGTTGAATTGTAACTTCCATCATCGGTGTTGATGGGGATTAGCTATCTATTGTGATTTTTAGACAGCCTACACATACCCGAATAAATTGCACTCTTTCCTGATATACACTCAAATACAATTCAGAATCATCCATTAATCAAATCATCGGATGTAATATAGTAGTGTCCCACTACTATTTTTTTCTTTGTAGTGGAGAGAATTTAGATTATTAGCATGTTTGCACGTGCATACAGGGCATATCGTGTCTTTGATAACATGCCTCCGCTTGTTTGGCATTCTTGTTGATTGAGCCAATCCCAGTAGGTTAGGGTTCTTTTTGAAAATGAGCACTGCTACATGGACCCAAAAATATAAGATCATTAGAAGGGACACGGCAATAGGGATCGGGGACACCTCACATGTCCCCTCCCTTGTGTTGAATATCAAGTCTCTATGATATTATTTTGATGATAACAATTTATACAATGTGTGTTATACAATTGCACTAACATTTATATGCGGCTTTCAATATCAAAATATGAACAAATGCAAGTTGAGTTCAAGGCATTATGAAGTGAAGAAGATGAAGAACATATGAGATAATGTATTTTATATTTTCTTTATTTAGAATTATTGTACAAGCCTTGATCACTCACACACACACACATAAATATTAGAACACACTAACACAGGCTTAGTGTGTTAGTTAATTATAGAAATCCCCTATATTAACCATTAGATTTTATAATTAATATTTGAGTGTCAAAATATTTCATACATTACATTTTTTTCTGTAAAACTCAGATATAGTCGATTAATGTTGAATATAGTCGACTATAATAGTTTTAGTCATGTTTCTGTAAAACACATGACTAGTCGACTAATGCTTAATATAGTCGACTACAAAAGTTTCAGTCATGTTCTGTAAAACACATGACTAGTCGACTAATGCTTAATATAGTCGACTACAAAATTTTCAGTCATGTTTCTGTAAAACATATGACTAGTCGACTAATGCATATTATAGTTGACTACTAAGAAAATTTTTGTTCACTAAGTCGATTTTAACTTAGTGTAGTCGACTACTATGTCTTGTAGTTGACTACAGATACAGTTTTTCCAGATTTTAAGGTTTGAATTAATGACTGTTTATAGCCATTTTTAAACGTTTTTAAAGTTAAAATTCTTATCTTTTCAAGGGCTATAAATAGATTATTTGCTCAGAAAAATACACAAAATTAACATACCCATAAGCTTTGATATTTGTGCATTCTTCAAGTGTTCAAAATTCAGATTTTGAAAAAAAGAAAAGTTTTCTGAAATTGTCTTTGATCCTCATTAAAATACTTGTCTAGGCAATTTACAGAAGTTAGAATCATTCCTAAGTCACTACTACACTACACTACAAATCAAGGCTTATAGGAATTGAATTGTTGCTTCAAAAGTTCTCTCAGTTTGTGAGAGGTATTAATCTCTTGGTTTAGAAATTGATGTGCAAATTGGCAATGTGTTTGTTAATTGGTGTTGCAATTTGTAGGGACTTGCAAATTTGTCAGGTTTGCTTTTGATTTTGTAAGTTTATTCAAAATCATAGTGGAAACTCTCAAGCGGGATTTTCTTGGAGACTGGATGTACACCGGATTGGTGGAACCGGTATAAAACTTTGTGTTTGTGTTTGTGAATTTCTGAGATTGCCATTTTTTCTTTACAATTTATAATCTACTTTGGATAAATTTTAAAAGAACACTATTCACCACCCCCCCACCCTCTAGTGTTCTAGTGTATCTATTTTAAATCCTATATTTGGTTTCAGAGCAAGGTGAAAGATGACATCAACAAATACATCACAATTCAAAGAAGGTCACTCTACAAATCGTCCACCAATGTTCGATGGATTGAACTACAACTATTGGAAGCGCCGAATGAAGATTTACCTTCAATCAATTGGCTACGAGCTTTGGAACATTGTGGAAACGAAATATGAGAAGCCAACAACTCCATTTTCAGAATGGACTACCTCACAGAGAAATAATGCAAATTTGGATTCAAAAGCAATGAATGCATTATTTTGTGCACTTGACAAGAATGAGTTCAATAGGGTGTCAACGGCCATATCTGCATACGATATTTGCCATACACTTGAGGTAACTCATGAAGGTACAAATAAAGTTAAAGAATCTAAAATTTCTGTTATTATACACAGATTCGAATTATTTAAGATGAAGGAAAACGAGATTATTAGAGAAATATTCACAAGATTCACCGACATTACAAATTCTCTCATTAGTCTTGGAAAAACATACACACAAGTGGAGATAGTAAGAAAAATACTTCGATCACTTACTCCACAATGGGAAAAGAAAGTTATCGCAATCGAAGAAGCCAATGATTTGTCAACTCTTTCGGTTGAAAATCTTATCGGAAACCTTATGGCGTATGAAGTTCAAATTGAATATAGAAAGAATGATGAAGAATCAAAGAACAAGAAAGTACTTGCATTCAATACTACTTCCGATAAAGAAGATTCAAATGATGATGATGAAGATGAGCATGTTTGCATGAAAATTTCAAAAATTTATAAAATAAGGTAATTTTAAATCTAAAAGTTTAATTTTAAATAACCCTCTTTGTTTTAAGTGTAATAAATCAGGTCATATGAAGAAAGATTATCCTATGTTGAAGAATAAGCAAAAATCAAGTTATTTTAACAACTTCAACAACATTCAAAATAACAAAAAAAAGAAAGCAATGGTAGTCACTTGGGATGATAGTGATGAGTCATCTTCTGATGAAGAAATTAAAGAAAAGGAAAGTGCTCACATGTGTTTTATGGCATAAGATGAAGTAAGTGACAATAAAGAACTTTTAGATGCTTTTAATGAATTATATGGATTTTTTTGAGATTAAAGACTTCACATAATTTTCTTAAAGGTGAAAATAAAAGATTACGTGAAGAAATTTCTAATTTTAATTCTTCTACTATTTTCTAATTCTCAAGTAATTGTATTGAAAAAAGAAAATTATTCTTTGCTTAAAGAAAATGAATGTTTATCTGTTTATTTAAAATCAGAATGTAATGATTTAAATATTCGTATTAATAGTTTAGATAAATATATTTCTTCTTTTAAATCAAAATATGAGGATATATATTTGAATGTTAGCAAATTCAATAAAGGAAAAGAAAATCTTAATAATATACTTTCTTTTCAAAAAGAATCACAAAAGACAAAAGGATTAGGTTTTCAATTTAATAAACATAAATCAAAGAAAACAATTTTTGTAAAACCTTCTTGTGATTTGTATGAATATAGAAATAAAAATTTGTGTAAAAAGAAATCAAAATTCTTTTCTATTTGGGTTCCAAAAGAATTAATTTCTTTACATAAGAATTTTATATTTCTGATTTTATTAAAAATATTTGTTTATCAACTAACTATTTAGGCAAATCAAACTCTTCATGGGTTTGGTTTCCTAAAAGCTAATTTAATGGACCCAACACAGTATTGTTACCAAAACTGTAAATGTTCATCATTTCAGGTACTTAAGAAAGATAGGTGAATTTTGGATAGTGGTTACTCCAAACATATGATTGGAAACATACAATTATTGTCATCTTTTCAAAACAATGATGGTGGTACCGTTACTTTTGGAGATAACAACAAAGGAAAAGTCATCGGTATTGGATCTGTCAGTAATCCAAATAAACCTATTATTGATAATGTTTTATTAGTTGATGGTCTTAAACATAATTTATTAAGTATTAGTCAACTTTGTGATAAAGGTTTTAAAATTGTTTTTGAAAAAGAATCTTGCTTAATTTATGATATTGATTTAATTACTATTATTTTTAGAGACCATAGAAAGAATAATATATATGTTTTATCTATAAAAAATATTTTAAATGAACGTTGTCTTATTGCATCATCTAATGATTCTATTTTATGGCATAAACATTTTGAACATGTTAACTTTAAACACATTTCTAAGATTTCTAAGAATGATTCAGTAAATGTTTTACCTAAGATTTCTTTTAAAAACAATTTTTGTGATGCGTATCAACAAGAAAAAATGCACAAATCTTATTTCAAATCTAAAAATATAATATCTACAAGTAGACCATTAGAATTAATTCACATAGATCTTTTTGGTCCTTCTAGAGTAGCATTTTTAAATGGAAGTAGATATGCATTTGTTCTTGTTGATGATTATTCTAGATTTACATGGGTAATATTTCTTAAACATAAAAATCTACTTCTATTATCTCTATACGTATTGATCATGGAGGTGAATTTGAAAATAAATTATTTACAAATTTTTGTGATAAACATGGTATATCACATACTTTTTCTTTTCCTCGTGCTTCTCCACAAAATAGAGTTATAGAAAGGAAAAATAGAACTTTATTAGAATGTGCTAGAACCATGTTGTGTGATAGTAATTTATCAAAATATTTTTGGGTAGAAGCTGAATCAACAGCTTGTTATGTATTAAACAGAGTTTTATTAAGACATATTTAAAAAAAAACCTCTTATAAATTATTTTATAATAAAATTCCTAAAGTATCTTACTTTAAAGTTTTTGGTTGTAAATGTTTTATTTTAAACACAAAGGATAACTTAGATAAATTTGATTCTAAATCTGATGAAGGAATTTTTGTTGGATATTCTAATCATAGTAAAGCTTATAGAATATATAATAAACGAACATTAGTTATTGAAGAATCAATGCATGTATCTTTTGATAAAATTTTTACAAAAACATCTAATGTTTTAGATAATGATGATGATTTAGTTGATTCTCAAAATGATTCTAAAATGCTAGATGTTTTAAATAATGATAATTTACAAAATGTTTTACCAAAAGATTTTGTAGAAGTTAAAGATCATCCACATGACTTAATTATTGGTAATATATCTGATAAGGTAACTACTAGATCTCATTTTAATTTAATAGCTTATACTGTTTTTATCTCATCTATTGAACCTAAAAATATAAAAGAAGCACTACTTGATGATTATTGGATAACTGCTATGCAAGATGAACTTAATCAATTTACTAGAAATAATGTTTGGGATCTTATACCTAGACCTCAAAATAAATCCATTATTGGAACAAAATGGATTTTTAGAAACAATTTAGATGAATTTGGTCAAGTTGTTAGATATAAATCTAGATTAGTTGCACAATGTTATAATAAAAAAGAATGTATTGATTATGATGAAACTTATGCACCTGTTGCTCGTTTAGAATCTATTAGAATTCTTTTTACATTTACATGTTTTATAAATTTTAAATTATTTCAAATGGATGTTAAAAGTGCTTTTCTAAATGGTTTTATAAAAAAAAAGTTTTTGTAGAACAACATTCAGGATTTGAACAAGAAAATTTTCCAAATCATGTTTTTAAACTTAAGAAAACATTATATGGTCTTAAACAAGCACCTCGTGCTTGGTATGATAGATTAAAGAATTTTCTTTTAACTTCAGGATTTGATATTAGAAAAGTAGATTCAACTTTATTTATTAAGAAAATAAATAAAGATATTTTATTAATTCAAATATATGTAGATGATATTATTTTTGGTTCTACTAATAACAATCTTTGTCAAGAGTTTGCTAAGAGTATGCATGATGAATTTGAAATGAGTCACATAGATGAACTCAATTTCTTTCTTGGACTTCAAATTAAACAATTAAAAGAAGGAATTTTCATCAATCAAAGCAAGCATGCAAAAAATTTACTCAAACGCTTTGGAATGGAAAATACAACAAGCAAACCAACACCAATGAGTACTACTACATCACTTGACAAAGATGAAAAAGGTAAGAATATTGATCAAAAGCTTTATCAAGGTATGATTGGATCACTTTTTTACATCACTGCAAGTAGACCTGATATTATGTTTAGTGTATGTGTATGTGCTAGATTTCAATCTAATCCTAAAGAATCTCATCTTAAAGTAGGGAAAAGAATTTTTAGATATCTTAAAGATACTACAAATTATGGATTGTTTTATCCAAAACATAGCACTTTTAATCTAATTTCATATAGTGATGCGGATTTTGCCGGATGTAAATCCGATAGAAAAAGTACAAGTGGAACGTGTCATTTCTTAGGACATTCACTTATATCTTGGTTTAGTAAAAAGAAAAATTCAGTATCATTATCAACGATTGAAGCAAAATATATTGATGCAAGTCTTGCATGTGCTCAAGTTTTATGGATGAAACAAACGTTATTAGATTTTGGCATAAATTGTCCCATATCATCCATAATATGTGACAATTCAAGTGCAATTAATTTATCTAAAAATCCGATTCAACATTCACGTACAAATAATATTGATATTAGACATCATTTCTTACGTGATCATGTGCTTAAAGGTGACATTTCGTTAGAATTTATACCTACTGATAAACAAATTTCAGATATATTAACAAAGCCTTTAAAAGAAGAAATCTATGTTAAATTAAGAAGGGAATTAGGTATATGTTCAATTGATGATTTAAATTAAAGTTCATTTGTATTCACAGGTTTTATAGTCGACTAATTTACATTATAGTCGACTACATGCACAAACACTGCATATAGGATTTTTTGTAAGTCTCAGTATAGTCGACTAATTTTCCTTGTAGTCGGCTACTTTTCATTATAGTCAGAAAATAAACTTTTCGTCGACCAACCTGTAGTCGACTACTATTGTTTATAGTCGACTACTAACAACAGTTTTACATATTATTGACTTTTCAGTCTTTTGGATTTTTTTACAATCAAATCCACAACCCAATACCCGTTTAACTTACAAAAATTTAATCTCAACCATTCATTTGTCTGATCAAATCCTAGCCTTATATCTATTGTTTATCTAGATCAAATCCAAACCACACAATTTTTTTAACTAATCTTGACTATTCAAATATTTGACAAGAATAACTCCTTAAAATCCCCAAATCACTTCCTCTTTCTTCCCCATAACCGATCCCTCTTCTTCCCCATTTCAAAAATTCTGTTTCCTCATCTAGGACATCTTAAAAACTCATCTTTCCCACTTATTTCTTCAACAACTTCCTTGATTCCAAGCTCTATTCAGGTCTTGTAGTCGACTACAAGCAAGAATAGCCGACTACATCTAGGGTTTCATCATTTTGGGTAAGATTTTCAATCCTTTCTTGGCTTCCAAGTTCATTTCGTGTTCTTCATCATGTCTAGAGCTAAGAGAGCTAAATAAACTTATTCTAATGTTAATGATGAAATTATTGTCTATTTAAAAAGTTCGGATTTACTTGAAGAATTCAATAAAATATCATCTTTCGAAATTCTTCCGGGTAGATTCGTCAAATTTGATGATTTCATACCATCAAATTTTAGTTCTTATTTTGAAAATGTAGGTCTTTTAGAATTATTTTCATCAGAAAATAGAAAACCTACATATCCGTTCTTGGTTCATTTGTTCTACACCAATATCACTCGTGTGGAAACAATTCGTGGACATGAAAAATTAAGTACACTTGTAAAAAGGATAGAAATTGAATTGACTATTAAGTCAATTGGAA
The DNA here is from genome assembly GCA_022839385.1 of Asparagus kiusianus. Classification (NCBI taxonomy): domain Eukaryota; kingdom Viridiplantae; phylum Streptophyta; class Magnoliopsida; order Asparagales; family Asparagaceae; genus Asparagus; species Asparagus kiusianus. The sequence continues at coordinate 625,481 of BQKN01000852.1, forward strand.
AAATTTTTAACATTCCCTATAAAGGTGTAACTCTTAGTTCCATCAAAATGAATGATGAAAATCTATTGTCTAATCACATTTTTCTTCCGGGTTATGGAAAACTATTGAACAATTCAAATAAACTCCGTCCAATTCCTCGTTTCATTGCTAGAATCCTAGCATATAACATGTTTCCAAAAACGGAGAGCTTTCATTTCCTTTCCATAGATTTAACAAAATCTCTTTATGCTATTATGGGAAATATTCAAGTAAATTGGGCTGCCGTTTATTATGAAATTCTGTTAGCAATACCAAAAAGGATCTCTTCCTTATTGTGCTTTCTTAACAAAAGTCTTTGAAAAATTCAATGTCGATCTAGCTTCAGAAAAATCGGTTGTTCGAACTGTCGAATTTTTTGACTCCAATGCTCTTACAAGAATGAAGTTAACTAATTTTGAAATTCATGATCAAAATCCTCACGATGAGCCTCCACCTACTCAAGAACAACAACAACATGATATACCTCAATCATCTCATCAAGCCGGAACTTCATCTAGTCAACCACCACCACCATTTCCTTCAGAACCTTCATGTTTTCAGATGTGTAGTACAACACACTATCTGCACGTATTCTTAAACTTGAAACTGGTCAAAGAGCTCTATATTCTCAGAATTCCTATATTATTAGTAATCACGAAGAGCTAATCAAGAGGTTTGATGACTTGGACACAAAGCTTAGCGCATACTTTCAAGGACATCAACCTCCTCCAGCACCTTAGAAGTTTGTGCATGCATCATATTAGATTTGGATGTTTTAGTGTTTAGTTTCAAAACAATTATGTTTTTTGTTAGTTATCTATGTTCAAGTATCAAAAACTATATAGTTGTGGGTTGATATTAAGACATATGTAATGTGTTATATTGCTACTATGTCAAGTATGTTGATTATGTGTTTACATTACTATGATGTTTTTTGGATAGTTAATATATGTGCTATATATTTTAAACAGATTATGGTGATGAACATTGTGGAACTTTTGATCTTTATGACAAGTCTTTGCCTACCTATTTGGATGGGTGAAGTTATGGACTATGTTCATAATCTGGATGATTTGTTTGAAGTATTACTCATGTTGAAGAAATAATGTCATGTTTAGCATAAATGTTTATCTTTTTTTGTTGATAACAAAGAGGGAGAATGGTATAAATATTAGACTTATGTAATGTTATAGACTCTAATATGCATATATGTAGGGGTAGTAAGTATGTTTATTTCATAATGTTTAAATTTGTTTATAAAATACTTACATATGCATAAATTGTTTGTTATCATCAAAAAGGGGGGGAAATGTTGAATAACAAGTCTCCATGATATTATTTTGATGATAACAATTTATACAATGTGTGTTATACAATTGCACTAACATTTATATGCAGCTTTCGATATCAAAATATGAACAAATGCAAGTTGAGTTCAAGGCATTATGAAGTGAAGAAGATGAAGAACATATGAGATAATGTATTTTACATTTTCTTTACTTAGAATTATTGTACAAGCCTTGATCACTCACACACACACACACACACACATAAATATTAGAACACACTAACACAGGCTTAGTGTGTTGGTTAATTATAGAAATCTCATATATTAACCATTAGATTTTATAATTAATATTTGAGTGTTAAAACATTTCATACATTACATTTTTTCTGTAAAACTCAGATATAGTCGACTAATGTTGAATATAGTCGACTACAATAGTTTCAGTCATGTTTCTGTAAAACACATGACTAGTCAACTAATGCTTAATATAGTCGACTACAAAAGTTTCAGTCATGTTCTGTAAAACACATGACTAGTCTGTAAAACACATGACTAGTCGACTAATGCTTAATATAGTCGACTATAAAATTTTCAGTCATGTTTCTATAAAACATATGACTAGTCGACTAATGCATATTATAGTCGACTACTAAGAAAATTTCTGATTCACTAAGTAGATTTTAACTCAGTGTAGTCGACTACTATGTCTTGTAGTCGACTACAGATATAGTTTTTTTTCCAGATTTTAAGGTTTGAATTAATGACTGTTTATAGCCGTTTTTAAACGTTTTTAAAGTTAAAATTCTTGTCTTTTCAAGGGCTATAAATAGATTATTTGCTCAGAAAAATACACAAAATTAACATACCCATAAGCTTTGATATTTGTGCATTCTTCAAGTGTTAAAAATTCAGATTTTGAGAAAAAGAAAAGTTTTCTGAAATTGTCTTTGATCCTCATTAAAATACTTGTCTGGGCAATTTACAGAAGTTAGAATCATTCCTAAGCCACTACTACACTACATTACAAATCAAGGCTTATAGGAATTGAATTGTTGCTTCAAAAGTTCTCTCGGTTTGTGAGAGGTGTTAATATCTTGGTTTAGAGATTGGTGTGCAAATTGACAAGGTGTTTGTCAATTGGTGTTGTAATTTGTAGGGACTTGCAAATTAGTCAGGTTTGCTTTTGATTTTGTAAGTTTATTCAAAATCATAGTGGAAACTCTCAAACGTGATTTGCTTGGGGACTGGATGTATACCGGATTGGTGGAACCAGTATAAAACTTTGTGTTTGTGTTTGTGAATTTCTGAGATTGTGATTTTTTTTTTGTAATTTATAATCTACTTTGCATAAATTTTTAAAGAACACTATTCACCCCCCTCTGGTGTTCTAGTGTATATATTTCAGATCCTACACCTTATATATATATATATATATATATGAAATTAAAACTTTAATTAGTATTGGCTTTAGTTTTTTTTCCTCAAAAGTTTGTGTTGGTTGCACAAATTTGAAGTTCCGATTTTTCATGTCTTTTGGTGTGCAGGATGATGTTGACTGATTCTGACTATTCTGATGAATATGAAATTCAAAGGATACTAGGCCCTGTTTGTTTGTATTTTTTTGCATTGAAAAGCCTGCCACATTTCTAAAAAATGTCATAAATGTGACAGCTTTCAAGGGGGGAAAAATACAACCAAACGGGCCCTAACACACAGATGGGCATGCATAAAATAAGACCAGTGAATTGAACATCTTCTTTCAGTGACAGCATCTTTCGACCCTTTTTATTCCAAGCAAAGCGAACCAAACGAACCAGCAATCATTCCTTCACAAAAATCTTGCATTTATTTGGTTTTAAGTAAATGCTAGAGACTTGAGCTTTTGGATAAACTGCCCAGTGAACCTCTCCTCCACCCCCTTATCCACGAAGAACTCCCTCCATTTCCTGTGATTCTCCTCCATGGACATCTTCTCCTCTCCCTCATCTTTCTTCTTCCCTTTCTTCATCACCTTCGTCACCGCCTCGCAGACTGCGTCCCTCGTGAGATTGCCGGTCGTCTCCTGCCTCTCCACCTCCAGCCCAATTCCCAAATCCCCTGCGAACAGAGCAGAGTTCAGGTACTGATCCCCTCTCTGAGGCACCATCACAAGCTGGCATCCAGCCACCAGCCCCTCCACTACTGAACTGAACCCGCCGTGGTTGACGTAGCATCCTACGTTGCTGTGGCCCAGTATGAGCTGCTGCTGCACCCATCCCTGATGTATCACTCCCCTATCCCTCACTCTGTCTTCGAGTCCGTCGGGGAGCTTCTTCCTCATCGCCTCCTCGCCCTCAGGGTCATTCAGCACCACAAAGAAGGGAAGCTTAGTCATTTCCAGCCCCAGCAGCAGCTCTCTTATTGCTTCCTCCGTCAATAACGTCTCGCTGCCGAAGGAACAGTACACCACCGACCCCTCTTCGAACTTCGCCAGACACTGAGCCCACCTCTTCTCGAGCTGGCCCGAGGGTGGTTCGGGGACTACCGGGCCAGCGAGCAGCATAGGTTTGTCATGCTGGGCCTCGACGTAGTCGATGTACTGCCTCTCGATCTCCTCGCAGGTTTTGGCTATGATTGCGCTGCATTCGGCCATGCAGGACATCACGCGGTCATAGACACAGGGCTGGCCGCCAAAGGACCTGAAGATGTACGAGAATTCTTGAGCCTGGTAGGCTGGGACGCCGCCAGCGGCCGCGATGGACGACGCGGCGGGGAATCCTTGAGGGGGTTTCATGAGCTCTTGGTGAGCAACGACCGCGGGGTCATCGCCGTGGCAATGGCGGCGGGATGGGACCGTGAGGTAGGCGGTGGAGACGGCAGAGAAGACGGAGAAGAAGAGGGAGCGGACGCCGAGTGGGTGGGCGACGGTGGGGATCCACGGCATGGCGAAGTCGAAGACGATGAAGTTCGGGCGGAGGCGGGAGAGGAGGGAAGCCACGTCGGGCTTCATGCTGTCAACGGCGGCCTTGAGGAGCTCGGATTGGGCCATGGTGAGGTCGGCGGTGCTCTCGATCCCGGCCGGGAGGCCCGGGACGGAGGGGAGGGGAAGGGAGGTGATGGAGATGGAGGACGGGGGGGAGGGGGAGGAGGAGGAGAAGAGGGAGGAGACGCGGGGGACGTTGGCGGGGGTGGTGAGGAAGGTGATGCGGAGGTCGGGGTCGGCGGCGGCGAGCTTGCGGGAGAGCTGGATGAAGGGGCTTATGTGGCCGTAGGCCAAGAAGGGGAACATCAGGATGTGGAGGCCATTGCCACGGGCACCCTCCTCCTGCTGCATCGATCTTTTTGCCCGATTGTGAGCGAGGCGGAGGTTGGTAGCTGGCTGGCTGTGGAGTTTGAATGTTTGATGCTGGAGCAATAAATAAATAAGAGGGGAGACTGGAGGGGACAGATGATGATGCGTTAAAGAGAACTGGTGGGTAGATTGAAAGATGGTAGCTGGGACTCACGGGCGGTAGGGACCAAGGTGGACTCTTTTGCGGCCACAAGTATACATCCGAAAGGATTCAAATCCTTCTGCTATCTAAAAAGTAGCAGAGGTCACAGTAGTTGACGATCGTGGTTGTGATTTTTTCTTTTAGTGCAAATTAGGAATGAGTGCAATACATAGGGTATAGGGTATGATAAGTGTTAGATTTAGATTGCATCATAACCGTCTATTAAATAATCAACGACTGAGATTAAAAGTAGTGGTCTCTCCACTACTTTTTTGTAGTGGAGTGGATCCAAATTCTATCCCAAATGGGGGCTTAGCTCCCGGAACACAACTGCGCCGTTTGACAGGGGTAAACGTGTGAACGACAAAGATCGCAATGGGGAGGGATTTCGCTTTGCGGATGGGGCCCGCCAGGGTGTATGTGTCGGATTTCTTTGGTTGGAATATTAAGGCCCCGTTTGGTTCCAGGTTTTGGATGGGTAAAAGGAGGGAAAGCTGTCAAAAATCTGACATTTTTGACAGATTTCCCCCTTTTACCCATCCAAAAAACCAATCCAAACAGCCCCTAATTGTCTGCGTAAATTGGGAGTGAAGTGCTGTAGTTTAATTAAGGATTTATCCTCACATTAACAGCGGGAATTGTGAGGCGAAATTTTGCGGGTGAATTGGAATCGGGAAGCTACTGGAGGAATTTCGTTGCGTTGCTGTGCGTATTCCTATGGGTTGGCCACTTGCTCATTGTTTTCTTGGGCTAGACTCTTTTAATGGGCTTTATTTCGTTTATTTAATTTTCAAATTTTAATACGTACTTGGTTTAATCTTTTGTGGACTAGGCTTTAAAGGCCTGTTTGGTCGGTTTCTAGGAAACTAATGAAAAAGGAACCTGGAGAAGGATGTGTTATGAACTCATTTACGGGTGTTCATAAAACTTTATATATTTAGTTTCTTCATTTGACTTTTAGAGCTAGTTCTAAACTATTATTAGCTTATAAGTGCCTAAGACTACATATGTAGAGTTCTAAAATTTCTATCTATATTAGCTCTCTAATTTCTCTAATTTTAAATATTAATTAGCTAGTAGAGGTGTATTTCACGAGACGCTATCAGCATAATAGCACTTCCTGAGCTTCATCATCTAGTTGGATTTTTTACCGTTCTTTATATGTACATATACACACGCACTTACCAAATGAACTTTATCATTTTGACATACTCTTATTATACATCAATTATTTTTTATAAAAGGCAGAACCAAAACAAACAGTAAACCAAATATTATATTGCCTTGTATTGATTTTTTTTTCTAATAATTCTAATAAATTTGGAAATTACAAAATCAAAGTTCCTCAGCTATTCAAACCGCTACAGTGCCCCGTTTAAGCGGTTAAATTCCCTTCTATTTGAACTTCCCTCCAAACTGATTTTCCCCCTCAGATGGAGAAACATCTATATTTAACATTCATAATTGACTCAAACAAAAAATTGTTCTCCCTAGCTCAGGTAATTCCATAACTTATTACATTCATGTTTATTTCCTTTAAATAATCCCAGTAATTTGGCATGTTGATATTTGCTCCTTTCAATGTTGCATGTTGCATGCTTTCAAAGGCTATATATTTATCAATATCAATGTCCTCAACTGAAATTCTGAAACATGATCATTTCACCAACCTACACACAAGAAATCACTGTAGTAACCTCTCAAGCATGTTCACCGTGCCAACCGACACAACCAAAAAAGAAATGAAAAAAAAAACCAGGCAAGAGTTTTCGTAGAAGAAATCATCAATAAGCGTTAGGAAAATCACGAATACTTACCTGCAATTGACGACACCTGCCGCCTCCTTCTCCGCAGCCAATACTTGTCAGTGGCAAGTAGTTTGTCATGTAGGAGACGACGCGATTAACAAATTACATATCCAAGTAGTTTGTCATGTAGGATATGACGCTGTTAAGAAATTACATATCCAAGTAGTTTGTCATATTGCCATTTGCATAGCCAACCAAGTTAATCATGTCACTGTCCTACAAACCATAAGTAATGGATAATTACATAGCCAACAAAGTTAATCACGTCACTATCCTGCAAACCAAAAGTATTTGATATTCCCGCACTATCTCATATCTTAAAAATAGAATATATGTTGCATAATTGATGAAATAAATGTTTAACTACAGATTAAAGGACACACAGATGACGCTTGCTAACTACACAAGCCTCGGTAATTTAACTACCAAAGACAACGATGCAATTATTAAGGCAAGGGTGACTAGAATTTGGGACAATGTCAATATCAAGAATGATGATATATTCGGCTTGCATCTAACACTATTAGATGAAAATGTAAGCAACAATATATTTAATTTAACATGTTGATTACTGTTTCCGACAAAAGTTGATTCCATTGCCATTTCTACTAACCTTCT
>BQKN01000852.1:647685-689570 GCA_022839385.1 Asparagus kiusianus
TCCTGCCGCGCCAGCATGTGTTGTTTGATGACGTGTAAATTGTTCTTCCATGTTGTTCTGACTGGTATTTGGATGTCTGTAAGTATTTTTTTGACGCCTACAATTACTATTTGTACGTCAATCGGATCGAACAATAATACATATTTCAATTGCATAGGACAATCACTGTCAACGGACAATCAAACATACTGATGTCAAGGTTCAGTTCGTTGCTTAAGGAGGGAAAGATACATGTGATATCAAAGTTCAGAGTACTTATCACATTTGGCAATTACTAAACAACGGAGAGCAAAATACTCATCTGTTTCTACAGGCAAACAGTGGTTAGAGTTCTCCAAGTAGACGATGACAGTGTTGCAAAATATAAATTTGACTTTGTTCCTTTCAATGAACTATACTTACATAAAGATAAGAATATTTATCTAAGAGGTGGAAATTAGTGGCCTTATTTGTTTTACAATTGCTAATACATGAACATGTTAGATCTTAAACAAAACTTGAGATCTAAATCATAAGGCCATAATTAATTCAAAGAGATTAACAATAATCAAAAGGAGAGCGGAAGCTTATACATGAATCCATAATTGAAACTTGATTTTGGTTTTTGATGATCTTCTAACCTTAGGGTTTCTCTATAGCCGAATTTCTCTCAAGATGGGGGTGAAGAGAATTAGAGAATGTAACCCTAGATTAGGGACCATAACCCATTATTTATAGATGTTGTACTTTTGTAATTTGGCCCCTCAACAAATCACAATTACAACCTGGTATCTACACATATAACCATATGACTTATTTAAATACCCATTAACCCAACTTGATTGATCACTTCAGTGGGTTATCCTAAAAGATAGCAATACACATTGATTAATCATATGTGCCCATAATTAGGATTTATTAGATTAAATCCAATAATCTCCCATTTGGGCACCATATGATTCCTTAAATTGTGTATAACCTTATGAGCTCAAAATTGCTATCACTAAAAAGGTATTTCCGAACAATCTCGTCCATTGACTATATCAATATAGGATCAAAGCGGCATTCGTCACATTTATCGTGACTCGACCCATCAATGGTCACATATACCAATACAATCAAACGACATAGATCAATCATGGATGTGTAGCATGAAAATTACATGCAATGTGATCAGTACATGTCTATTTTCAACTGGTCCTCCTGTAGTGAGGTCAAAACTAAACATAATGTAGCAGAGTGTCTTAACTGAATACTTTATTCTGATCAGACAATACAACCAAACATAAAGCACCACAAATACAAACTCCCACTAAAACATAATATCCTCAAATAATACCACACCCATATGAGCAGTATGCTCATGAAAGACCTTGGGTGGCAATCCCTTAGTAAGAGGATCAGCTATCATGGAGTTTGTCCCAATGTGCTCTATGGATATCTGTCCACTCTGTACCATTTCTTTCACAACCAGGAACTTAATGTCAATATGTTTTGACTTAGTTAAGCTCCTGTTGTTATTATAATGACCGTAAATTTCTAATACGGGTTTAAATAATTTTTTGGTATTTAAATATTAAATATTATTTTTCTAAAAGAATATTTGTATTTTCCCAATTTCTCTAGAATTTTCTATAATTTAAAAAATAAGATATTATATTATTTTAATAGTTTTACTAATTATAAATTTAATTGTTCCAGTAAAACTTTTTAAATTAATAGTTAATTATTCATTATTGTTATTGTTATTATTATTTTGACCATAAATTTTTAATATTTATTTGAATAAATTTTATGATATTTTTAAATTATTTAAAGGGGTATTTTTTTCCCTGTGTTTTTCCTCTCACCGGTATTTCACTCTGTATCTCTCTCTCATTATCATACTCTCTCACCCCTACCCCACTTTCCTAAAACCCTCCCCCATGTTTCCCGCACACCACCACCTCGTAATTCCCCCACGCCTCAAAAGCCCCCCTCTCTCACCCTCACTCACACGTCCTCTCTCTCTCTTTCTCATTCTCTCTCTCCCCTCTATTAAATATCTCCCTCATTTTTTCTCTCTCTCACTCAGATCACATCTCTCTCTCTCTCTCCGTACTCTCTCTCTCTCTCTCTCTCTCTCTCTCTCTCTCTCTCTCTCTCTCTCTCTCTCTCTCTCTCTCTCTCTCTCTCTCTCTCTCCCCCCCACTTCGTTCTCCTCCTCTCTCAGCCCACCCCGCACAACCGCACATCCATCACCGCCTCGCCCAGCTCGACCACGCCGTCGCCCTCCGACCTCGCCACTGCCGCTCGCCGCTGCGCCGCCGACCAGCCTCCCCAACTCCAAGACCTCCGCCTGCACCTCCACCTCCCCGCTAACCCGAGCCCCGAGCTCCGAGCCCCCTTCTGCTGTGAACGCCGCCACCCCTCCTCCACGAGCTCTGCCTCCGGCCAGCACCACCAGACCCTCGTCCTCCTCCCCCACGTCCTGCTCGTCCCCGCTGCTCCGACCACCGTAGTGCCACCGCCCTCCGCCCAGATCACCGGCGCCCTGAGCTCGCCGTGCCCAGCTCCGCCTCCCCCTCATCTCTCCAAGTCCGACCACCATCACCACCTCGCCAACTCAAACCCAACGCACCAAGCTCCGACCAGCTCCTCGTCATCGTGCCGCCCGAGCCCAGCCCCTCGTCGCCGCCTGTAGTCCCCCGCGGCCTCCGCCTTGGCCACCGCCTCCAGTGAGCTCGAAGCAGTGAGCTCACTGCAGAAAACTGTAGTTTGGAGCCAACTTCGCGCGCGCTTTCCGGCCAACTCCGACCTCTGTTCCCATCGATTCCCTCGCCGGTGCGTAGCCCTTCGTGTTGTCTATCGCACGATATATTTTTTTCACTTGGGCTCTCTATCTACACCTCGTTATACTCGTTTGAATATCGCACATCGCATTAACACTCTAATTGTAATTTTAGCCGTCGATTCCGCGAAACCCGTCGTAACGCTGTGCAACCACCCCGACGGTCCCCACTACAGTCTACGATATATCCAAGGCAAGATCTCACTTGCTCATATCTGAATTTTATATTTATTATGAATTATCTGTAATTTTAGATCTGTTAATAATTATCTGCGTGGGATTGGTTGATGAATAATATTAGATAAATCGTAATTATGTGATAAATAGTATTTTTAGAATAATTATGATAAATTAAAAGAATTTATTTTGGCAGCAGAATTATTTTTAGATAATTATATTAATTAAAAAGAATTTATTTGAGAACAAAATCATTTTAGGAAAATTATAATAATTTAAAAGGAATTATCTTGGAAAAGAATCATTTTAGAATAATTATAATAAATTTTAGAAATTATCTTGTGGAAGAAATTATTTTAGAATGATAAATATTTTTAGAAAGAAATTATTTTGGGAAAATAGGCTACTTTGAATTAATGGGAATTTATCTTATAAAAAGATTATTTTTGAATTTATGAATTTATTATTATTTTTAGAATTATTATAATGAGAAAAGAATTTATTTTAGAAAAAAGGGAATTATTTTGAAGTAAACAGATTGTTATTTCAAAAGATTATTTTAGAACAATTTTATGATTCAAATTCTTAATCTTGGTTATCTGATATGATATGATATTATTGTACATAATTAGTTGCATTGATTGTTCCTTGTTGTGATTGAGAATCGTTAGGAGTTTATGACTATAATGACCTGTGTGACATGAATAAGACCTAGAGACTTGTGTGTTGTTGACTTAGCAAAACGTGAAGAGTTGGGATGGGAAAGTCCATGTTCATGTGATCGGATAAGACTGTTGATGTATCTTCCAGGCTTGCCCTATGATCTTGTGTAGCATTGGGGTTGGTTTGTTGGGTCAAAGTGAAGCTTGTGTAGTCACTTTGGTCCGTGATATTGACATTCACCCGAGTCCTGCTTGAGTTCGGACCAGGCCGGAATCGGATTGCGTGTAGCCCTCTGACCGATCTTGTGTAGCGGCGTATTGGGTGCACGTAGGGGATTTGTGAACAGTCAGTTATCCATTGATATGAGCGTTGACTCTGTGTGAGATGTGACCAGTGACCTGTTATAGAATGGCTAGTTACATGACCTTGTTTCTTGGCTAGGTATGATTTCTTGTGAGATACAGACCAGTTATATTTCTTTTCATACATAGATCGGGGTTAATATTTAATTATCTATAATTTGAGACATGGTATATACATGAGGGTTTCCTTGTTTGGATTATTTCGCTCGACGTACTACGTCTCGAATTATAGATTTTTAAGTATTAATTCTATCTAGTTGTATGACCATGTACTTGGATGATTATTCTGATCGCTAGCGACATGATCGACTTGTTACTTGGTTGAATTCCTTAGATTTATTCTGATTATTCTATTCTAATAGTAAATTATATTTAGATTATTAGTATTTCAATTGCATGGTTCCATTGTGGTTACCATTATTGCATTGGTCGCACGACCGTTTCTATTCTTCCTTTTGGGATCTTACCGTGTGCCATACACGCTGACGTACTCCTTTTCTCTTAGGATGTACGTCAGATTTAGAGGATGGACAGCTACAGTTCGGAGTAGTACAGGAGCTAGAGGATCCTCCACAGGAAGGCTTTGCAGACGGAGCAGAAGAACAAGTCGAAGCTTAGTTACCTCTTTATAGTTAGCTGATGATCCTAGTTTACCTTCCAGTACTTTATTTCTGTTGGTCGATGTACTATTTTTTATTCCCTAGTTTTCAGATAGCTTTGTATAAGGGCATGTTTGGCCCGAATATTATATCTGGATGATCATTTCAGTTGTGATATGTATCTTTTAGTTCTGAGTTGTTTATTATATTTTCGTCACTATGATCGGGGACCTGTGCCTTCGCTTTATATTTGCTTGACGCTTAGCGTATTAGATTGAGCAGAAGGGGTTTAGTACTTATTTCTACTCAACCTAATATGTCGCGGGCTTGTTCACGTTTCGATTCCCTGGTATTTTGGGAAGCGGGGCGTGACAGTTATTGGAATACATTACTGCAGATTTATTGTCACAATATAACTTTAGTGGTCTTTTAACATTTTCCAAAATGTGCAGTCCCGTGATAAAATTTAGCAGCCATATTCCCTGATTGGATGCCTCATAGCAAGCTTCAAATTCTGCTGCCATAGTGAAGAAAGCTACTAGTGTTTGTTTGACACTTTTCCATGATATAGCTCCTCCTGCTAACATATAAATGTAGCCTGATGTAGATTTCCTGCTATCTTGGAATCCAGCAAAATCAGAGTCCGAATACCCAATGACCTCTAACTGTTCTGATTTTCTGTATGTGAGCATGTAATCTTTTGTTTTCTGAAGATATCCAATGATCCATACCAGGGTTGCTTAAGTATCTGCCTAACATCCCGACAATGTACGCAATATCCGGACGCGTACATACCTGAGCATACATTAGATTTCCTACAGCCGAAGCATAAGGAATCTTCTGCATTTCCTGAATTTCAAGGTTACCTTTAGGGCACTGATTTGAGACTAAACTTGTCTCCTTTAGCAACATGGGTGTCACCTGGTCTGCAATCTTGCATGCCAAACCTTTTAAGTACCTTATCGATATAGCTCTTTTGTGATAATCTAAGAATACCCCGAGAGCGATCTCGATGTATCTGGATCCCTAATATAAAAGAGGCGTCCCCAAGATCTTTCATCTCAAAATTCTTTGATAGAAATCTCTTGGTTTATTGCAACATGCCTATATCATTAGTGGCAAGTAATATGTCATCGACATACAGAACCAGAAAGATATACTTACTCCCACTGAACTTGTGATATACACAGTCATCAACAATGTTCATCTCAAAACCGAACGAGATAATTATTTGTTGAAACTTATGATACCATTGACGAGGAGCTTGTTTGAGTCCATAGATGGATTTCCTTAATTTGCAAACCATATTCTTTGGGTCTCCTGACACAAAGTTTTCTGGTTGCACCATATAGATCATCTCATCAATGTCGCCATTGAGAAATGCAGTCTTAACATCCATCTGATGTAACTCGAGATCATAATGAGCAACAAGTGCCATGATTGTTTTGAAAGAGTCTTTCGATGAAACCGGAGAGAAAATCTCTGTATAATCAATGCCTTCCTTTTGAGTATAGCCTTTAGCCACAAGACGTGCCTTATACCTCTCCACATTACCGTTTGCATCCCACTTGGTTTTAAAAATCCATTTACAACCAATTGGTTTTGCACCTTCTGGTAACGGGACAAGTTCCCAAACCTTATTATCTTGCATAGACTTGTACTCTTCATTCATGGCATCAATCCACTGTTGAGAGTTAGAATTTTTCATAGCCTGAAGGAAGTTGATTGGATCATCTTCCAACATTCCATTACTTTCCTCATGTTCTTGGAGAAATACAATATAATCATCCGGAATAGCATTTCTCCTTTCTCTTGTGGATCTCCTTAATGGCACTGGTTCTTGAGGTTGTTGAGTTTGTTCTTCTGGAACAGGGAGTTGTTCAACATTGTCATCTTGAGGTTCCAGATTTACTTCTTGAGCAACAACTGGTATAGGAACCTGAATATTGTCAAAAATAACTGTATGGATTGGATCTGAAGCCAATTCCTCCTCAAAAGCAATGTCTCTAACATTATTTCTCCCCCCAAACTCAACATCCTCAAAGAATGTTATTGTTCCCATCTCAAAAATATTCCTTAGTGTGGGATCATAAAACTTATAGCCCCTAGAGCGTTTAGAGTACCCAATAAAGTAGCTGCTAACTGTTTTGGAGTCCAATTTCTTTTCATTTGGCCTATAAGGCCTTGCCTCAGCTGGACAACCCCAAATATGTAAGTGCTTTAAACTGGGCTTTCGACCAGTCCAAAGCTCATAAGGTATTTTAGCAACTGCTTTACTTGGTACTCTGTTCAGAATGTAAACTGCTGTCTTAAGTACTTCTCCCCAGAGTGACTCTGGTAAAGAAGAATGAGCAATCATACTTCTTACCATATCCTTAAGAGTCCTGTTTCGTCTTTCAGCTACACCATTCATGCTAGGTGAACCTGGCATAGTGTACTGTGGGACGATACCGCATTCCTCTAGGTATCTAGCAAATGGTCCTGGACGTTGTTCACCTGAACCATCATATCTGTCGTAGTACTCACCACCACGATCAGATCTAACGGTTTTAATTCTTCTGTTGAGTTGATTCTCAACTTCAGCTTTATAGGTTTTGAACATGTCCAGAGACTCAGATTTTTCATGAATGAGATATAGGTACCCATAATGTGAGTAATTATCTATGAATGATATAAAATATTATTGACCATTCCAGGATTCCATAGGGAATAGCCCACAAATATCCGTATGTATTAATTCTAAGACATCCGAAGATCTGTTGGCACCTAATCTCTTAACTTTGGTCTGTTTTCCCTTGATACATTCAACACATACGTCGAAGTCCGAAAAATCAAGGGAATCCAAAATGCCATCAGACACAAGACGCTCAACTCTACCTTTTGAGATATGACCCAAGCGCTTATGCCATAATGACGCTGAATTTTCCTTATTTAATTTACGCTAAGTACCACACGATTCCGCATGCAAAGTTTCATTATAAGAAGCAATTGTATCAAGCAAATAAGGTTGTCATAAGTACTCAAATAACCGGTTCCCACAACATTGTTGACCCTATAGTTTTGATGATGATTTGTCAAATAATTTATCGCTAATATATTTTCTAGTTTTTGTGTTTATGTTTCTCTTTTCAGGTATTTCAACACACGTCAATCAAGCGTTAAAGATTCAAGTTCATATGTGTGGATTTACCTAGGTATATATTTGGTTTACTTACATATATTGTATGATTATATCTAAGCTCAATATATGTACACTTAACACGATTTTTGACATTTTCTGATTTTTCATCAAACGTTGTTACAATAACTTTTATCTCATGTTTACAGCTCTTTCATACTTCATTATATACATATAATACATGCATAATATACATATACATATTTACAAGCCTTATGTCAATTTTCATGTTCACAAAAAACAGGTTTTCTGAACACTTTTCAAAAATAGGGAGTTTTCACAAACAAAAATTGTTTTTCCAAAAATTCATTTTCAAACATGTTTATTTCATCATTTAGAAACTTTCTCCAAAGTTTCACTATTTTTGGAATTGATTTGATATTTTTAATGTATTTACAAAACAACCCAAAAACCTGTCACATAACATATATCAGATTCCGGTCGACCGACAGCTTTGATTTTTCTTTCTCTGTATTTTTGAGCTTCGCGGTCGACCGGACCGGTCGACCGCCGAACTGTCAGAACTCTTCTAACGGCTAGTTTGTACAGCTATTTTTAAATTGGTTTTTTGGTCTTTTACTTATGTTTTTGCTGTTGTATTGGGGTGCTATATATACCCCATTGCTGCTCTCCTTTCATATATCCAATAAATTCAAGTTTTGTGTTTAACAATACCCTAAGTGTGTTTAAGAGCTGTTTAAAGTTGATTTCATCAATTTGTTTTTAAGAGAAGTTTTTCTACAACAAGAAGTGGCTTTCAAATCCTATTGGGATCATCATCTACTGTTCTTCTTGTTTGAGAAGTCTTCTAAACACTTATATAGCTTGTTATTTTATTTTTATTTCATTTAGCTATATTTATTGAGTTTCATTCACTGTTATCACACACACTTATTGAGCTTAATATTTCCATACCATATAGTGTGGGTTGTGGGGTGTGATTTAGTGAGTGTGAGCTTCATTATGTTCTCACTTATTATTTGAGAACAAATCATTGTATTTAACTTCTATTTGTGAGAATCACTTGTAATACACTTATACACCGAGAGAAGTGTGAGGCGAGAGACGGGGTCGAATCCAATAGGAGTGGCGTCAGTTGACGAACCTGGGGAGAGGTTGTAACCGAGCACTTGAGGAGGAGGACACGGGCTAGGTTCCTACACTTAGTGTGTAAAGTGTGATTGCATAGTGTTTGTTATGTGAGAGTTTTCGGTGAACTTGTAAACCGAGTGTGTAGAAGTTCTAGCTTCCAAACCGGATTGTGATAGTGGATATCTTCTCGAGGTGAGGAGCGGGGACGTAGGTCGTGGTGACCGAACCTCGTAAACATATCGTGTGTTTGTGTTTTGCTTGGCTTATATTTTATTTGTGCATATTCTTATTGTTCTTCTTCATACTATCTCTTGCAAGAACATATTGATCAATATAATTTTAATTGGCAATTAATTAGGATTAGATTAGCATAAGACCCTAATCACCCCCCTCTAGGGTCTTACAATTGGTATCAGAGCTTGGTGCTCTTTGATTTAAGGTCTAATTGCCTTGAGTTAAAGATCCAAGTTATTGTATTTGTGCTAATCTAATTTTGATTGCATTTTGCTTCTTGCATATTATCTTTATGGATATATATGATTCATCTAGTTTAGGATATGCTATTAATATTACTCCTCGTTTGGATATATTTCCCTATGCTCAATGGCGTGTTAGATTCAAACTTTTTGTTCAATCTAAACAATTCGATTTGTGGGAAATTATTGAGGATGGCTATGTTGTTCCCATTTTGGAAAAATCCAAATGGTGTGAGAATGATAAAAGATTGTTTAATATGAACAAGCTTTTGTTAGAATATTTGATTAATGCTTTTTACTCTTCTTTTTCTAACAAATTTGCTAATTTTGATAGTGCTTACGCCTTATGGAAATTGATTGAAGCACATGAAGGGGTATTGGAGGCTATTCAACAAGCGTTGGAAAATCCCGCTTTGATTTCTAAAGAAGTCTCATCTCCATGTACAATTCCACTAGGTGATAACCCTAGTGAGGTATGCGATAACGATGATATTATTACGTTTGATGAACTTGCTCTTGAGTTTGAAAAGTTGCACAATTGCTATATTGATGTAAAGAGTAAGTATGTTAATATGAAATCCACTCATGAAACACTAGCCACTAAGTTTAATTTTATTGCAAATGAAATATAATTCTTAAAGAATGTAATGAAAATTTGAAAATTAAAAATGCTAGTTTGCTTCATGAAAAACGTGATGCTATGTTAGAAGTAGATAAGTTGAAATCTATGATGAGTAATCTTGTTTATCCTACTTCTAGTAGTAATGATTGTATGCACAATGATGAGTTGAATCAAATGAGAAAACGAATATCTACCTTAGATTCAACACTAAACACTTGTATTGCTAATAATAAAAAGCTTATGGACTTATGTGCAAAGTTCAATGTTAATTCTTCTAAGAAACCTATTCACTATGCACATATGTATGACAAAATCCATAAATGTTCTATTTACGGTCTTAAAGGCCATTTAGCTCAATTTTGTCATAATGTACCAAAAATTGACAAGCCTATTCATGATTGTGCATCCCATCAAGCTTCTTCATCACATACACATGAACACACACATAGTGTAAATCATAGACATGCTCATGTGTATAAATGTGATTATTGTGGTCGTTTTGGTCATTTGGCCATGTTTTGTTTCGATTTGAAAAGAAATTCTCGTTTGCAAAATAATTACAAAGAAAAAATATGTTTTTGCAAATAAACCACGTGCATTCTATTTTGGTCAACGCAAATCATTCAAATCTCTACATTGCACAAATTGCAACCGTATGAGTCATGTTTACAATTTTTGCTTTGATCGTATCGGTGCACAAAACACGCCCAAGCGGGTTCATAACCCTAGGGCCTTGGATTTAAATGATAGGGGTCATGTCCCAAAGTTTAGTGGTACCAAAATAATTTGGGTACCAAAATGATTGTTATATCATTTTTGTTGTTTTGTTCGTTTCTTTGTTTTGAATATTTGGTTTTTTTGAGTTTTAATGATGAATTTTATCTTTATTAAGTTAAAATAAATTATTTGTATGATTTTATAGATAAAAACATTTATATATATTTTATAAAACTTTTGGTATATTATAAAACAAATTTCTTAAAGGTCTAAATTGAAAAATTTCCCAAAATCCATTTTTTCATTGCCTGTGCATTTTATCTTCTCGCGGTCGACCGACCCGGTCGACCGACGAAGTCTCTGTAAGTTGTTTCGGTCGACCGCGTCGGTCGACCGCCAGAAAGTTTTCAGCCTCGATTTATAATTCTTATTGGGTTTCGGTTTTTATTGATGTATGCTTTGAACCCGATATTATCTCCACCATTGATCTAATTATTGAGTTGATCCTAGCCTCTTGTCTCATCTCTCAAAGACCCGACTCCTCATTTCTTCCCCCCATTTTGAAATTTCCCTAATCTGATCAATTTCCCTACGGTCGCCTGCTTCAATCGTCCGCCAATCTCACTCGGTTCCTTCCTCCATCAATTTCTTTTGGCTATTGCTAGGTAATCACTCTCTCCACTCTTGATTTCCTTTCCTTAATCTAATGTTTATTTTCTCAATCTAGGGTTTCTGTTTTAGGGCAGTTCTTAATTTGCTCTAAATTTTTTCTTGTTATTTCCAGGAGGTTTATAATTTCTAAACCCTAATCTATCATGCCTCCCAAAAAGAGATCAAAACCTGAATCTAGTTCCTCCTCTTTCAAAGCTTCTCATTATGAGTATTATCTGTTATTTAAATCCCTAGTTAAGAAATATAGGGAATTATGCAAACTGAAAATTCATCCAACCAGATATATCAAATATATTCAGTTAATCATGTATGACACTCAGTCGATTCTTCATAATGTTGGGTTGGCTAGATTGTTAGATGAGCAACATAAAGTTCCTTATTATCCTTTTCTAGTTTATCTGTTTTATGCCAACCTATCTGTGTCATCCTCTGCTGATGGTCGTCAAACCATTACTTCATCTGTTAAAAATATTGCAATATCCTTTTCTGCCAACGAACTTGCGGGGATTCTTAAAATCCCAACAGGTGATGTTGACCTTATGTCTATTGAGCTTGGTGATCCAGCTGTGAACCAACTCTTGTTTAAACCCGGTTGCACTTATCCTATGAACAATAATTCTCTTAATCCAAATGCCAAACTTATTGCCAGAATTGTTGCTCAAATTTTGATTCCTAAAACCGGTAGTTTCGATCACTTTGCTTCTGACAAGATAAATAATGTATATGCCATATTTGCTAAAATAAAAGTAGATTGGGCAAATGTTTTTCTCAATAACATGGCATCAAAGCATGTCAAATTCCTACCATTTGGCTCCTTCATCACCCTCATCCTTCAACACTTCGGTGTTGATCTCACCCATGAACCCAAAATTGAATCTACGAAAGATTTTTTTGATAGGGTCTCTCTCTCTCGTATGCAACTTTCGAGCTCCCTATCTGATCCCGTTGTGCCATCATCTTCTCGATCTAGAGCTTCCACTTCTTCCTCTTCTGATATTTGTGACCGTCTGGATCGTCTTGAGACTCAGTTCTCAGGTGTTCAGAAGCAAGTCTCATCTATTCAAAGGGACGTTAGGACTATTCTATCCTATCAGCGTCAGTCTCTTGGGATCCCGGATCCCTCTTCCAGTTCTGAGTCTGGCTCTGAGGAGGGCTCTGCTGATGGATCTGATTCTGATGATGGATCGGGCTCTGGCCCTGCTTCTGGTGATGATGGTGATGGTGATGATTGATTTTACTGCTTATTGGAGTTTTTATATATTTCTATGCTTATGGTGATGTTCCTTTCTGTGTTGTAGAACTTGATATTTATGTTTGAGTGTAATAACTCTATATTTGTGTGGAACTACATGACTCTTTATGTATGGCTTGCAGTCTTGTGGAACAAAATATGTCTGTTGAAAAACTATGTAATTTCTGATGCTTAAGTGATATTTTGTGATTTATTGTGTTAGTTTATCTTTTCTATGATCAATGCATGGTTGAAACAATATTCATGTTTTGTTTGTGGAAAATAAGTTGCTAATGATGAGTTCTTTGATTTATATACTGTTTATGATTGTTTTTGATGGATAATTATTGTTTAGCTCCTATATATGCTCTTTAGTTGTCATTTATTCCATTTGACAGGGGGAGCTTTTGGCATATATTTGGTTTTCTATCTGTGCTTATATGCAGGGGGAGCGTTGCTCCTATTTTTTTTTCCATTTTTGATGTTGTCAAAGGGGGAGAAAAATCCACATATGTTTTATATATTCATTCATATTCATATATGGTTTATGTAATCATTCATGTATGATTTATTCATGTTTGGCTTATATGTGGGTTATCAGTTTATAATTCATATTCATGTATAAATTATTTGCCATCATCAAAAAGGGGGAGATTGTTGAACCTATAGTTTTGATGATGATTTGTCAAACAATTTATCGCTAATATATTATCTAGTTTTTGTGTTTATGTTTCTCTTTTCAGGTATTTAAACACACGTCAATCAAGCGTTAAAGATTAAGTTCATATGTATGGATTTACCTAGGTATATGTTTGGTTTACTTACATATATTGTATGATTATATCTAAGCTCAATATATGTACATTTAACACGATTTTTAACGTTTTCTATCATATAAATGATTTTTCATTAAACATTGTTACAATAACTTTTATCTCATGTTTACAGCTCTTTCATACTTCATTATATACATATAATACATGCATAATATACATATACATATTTACAAGCTTTATGTCAATTTTCATGTTAACAAAAAAACAGGTTTTCTGAACACTTTTCAAAAACAGGGAGTTTTCACAAATAAAAATTGTTTTTCTAAAAATTCCTTTTCAAACATGTTTATTTCATCATTTAGAAACTTTTCCCAAAGTTTCACTATTTTTGGAATTGATCTGATATTTTTAATGTATTTACAAAACAGCCCAAAAACCCATCACATAACATATATCAGATTCTGGTGGACCGGTGCGATCGACGACCAATGTTAATTTTCCCTGATATGGTTTTTATGTGCTCGCGGTTGACCGCACCGGTCGACCGAGAAAACATCCAGAGACTTTTCCGGTCGACCGTCGCGATCGATCGACAGCTTTGATTTTTCTTTCTCTGTATTTTTGAGCTTCGCGGTCGACCGCCAAACTGTCAGAACTCTTCTAACGGCTAGTTTGTACAGCTATTTTTAAATTGGTATTTTGGTCTTTTACTTATGTTTTTGCTGTTGTATTGGGGTGCTATATATACCCCATTGCTGCTCTCCTTTCATATATCCAATAAATCCAAGTTTTGTGTTTAACAAAACCCTAAGTGTGTTTAAGAGCTGTTTAAAGTTGATTTCATTAATTTGTTTTCAAGAGAAGTTTTTCTACAACAAGAAGTGGCTTTCAAATCCTATTGGGATCATCATCTACTGTTCTTCTGGTTTGAGAAGTCTTCTAAACTCTTATATAGCTTGTTATTTTATTTTCATTTCATTTAGCTATATTTATTGAGTTTCATTCACTGTTATCACACACACTTATTGAGCTTAATATTTTCATACCATATAGTGTGGGTTGTGGGGTGTGATTTAGTGAGTGTGAGCTTCATTATGTTCTCACTTGTTATTTGAGAACAAATCATTGTATTTAACTTCTATTTGTGAGAATCACTTGTAATACACTTGTACACCGAGAGAAGTGTGAGGCGAGAGACGGGGTCGAATCCAATAGGAGTGGCGTCGGTTGACGAACCTAGGGAGAGGTTGTAACCGAGCACTTGAGTAGGATGACACGGGCTAGGTTCTTACACTTAGTGTGTAAAGTGTGATTGCATAGTGTTTGTTGTGTGAGAGTTTTCGGTGAACTTGTAAACCGAGTGTGTAGAAGTTCCGGCTTCCAAACCGGATTGTGATAGTGGATATCTCCTCGAGGTGAGGAGCGGGGACGTAGATCGTGGTGACCGAACCTCGTAAACATATCGTGTGTTTGTGTTTTGCTTGGCTTATATTTTATTTGTGCATATTCTTATTGTTCTTCTTCATATCTATCTCTTGCAAGAACATATTGATCAATATAATTTTAATTGGCAATTAATTAGGATTAGATTAGCATAAGACCCTAATCACCCCCCTCTAGGGTCTAACAATTGGTATCAGAGCTTGGTGCTCTTTGATTTAAGGTCTAATCGCCTTGAGTTAAAGATCCAAGTTATTGTATTTGTGCTAATCTAATTTTGATTGCATTTTGCTTCTTGCATATTATCTTTATGGATATATATGATTCATCTAGTTTAGGATATGCTATTAATATTACTCCTCGTTTGGATATATTTCCCTATGCTCAATGGCGTGTTAGATTCAAACTTTTTGTTCAATCTAAACAATTTGATTTGTGGGAAATTATTGAGGCTGGCTATGTTGTTCCCATTTCGGAAAAATCCAAATGGTGTGAGAATGATAAAAGATTGTTTAATATGAACAAGCTTTTGTTAGAATATTTGATTAATGCTTTTTACTCTTCTTTTTCTAACAAATTTGCTAATTTTGATAGTGCTTACGCCTTATGGAAATTGATTGAAGCACATGAAGGGGTATTGGAGGCTATTCAACAAGCTTTGGAAAATCCCGCTTTGATTTCTAAAGAAGTCTCATCTCCATGTACAATTCCACTAGGTGATAACCCTAGTGAGGTATGCGATAACGATGATATTATTACGTTTGATGAACTTGCTCTTGAGTTTGAAAAGTTGCACAATTGCTATATTGATGTAAAGAGTAAGTATGTTAATATGAAATCCACTCATGAAACACTATCCACTAAGTTTAATTTTAAAATATAATTGTTAAAGAATGCAATGTAAATTTGAAAATTGAAAATGCTAGTTTGCTTCATGAAAAACGTGATGCTATGTTAGAAGTAGATAAGTTGAAATCTATGATGAGTAATCTTATTTATCCTACTTCTAGTAGTAATGATTGTATACACAATGATGAGTTGAATCAAATGAGAAAACGAATATCTACCTTAGATTCAACACTAAACACTTGTATTGCTAATAATAAAAAGCTTATGGACTTATGTGCAAAGTTCAATGTTAATTCTTCTAAGAAACCTATTCACTATGCACATATGTATGACAAAATCCATAAATGTTCTATTTGCGGTCTTAAAGGCCATTTAGCTCAATTTTGTCATAATGCACCAAAAATTGACATGCCTATTCATGATTGTGCATCCCATCAAGCTTCTTCATCACATACACATGAACACACACATAGTGTAAATCATAGACATGCTCATGTGTATAAATGTGATTATTGTGGTCGTTTTTGGTCATTTGGCCATGTTTTGTTTCGATTTGAAAAGAAATTCTCGTTTGCAAAATAATTACAAAGAAAAATCTGTTTTTGCAAATAAACCACGTGCATTCCATTTTGGTCAACGCAAACCATTCAAACCTCTACATTGCACAAATTGCAATCGTATGGGTCATGTTTATAATTTTTGCTTTGATCGTATCGGTGCACAAAACACGCCCAAGTGGGTTCATAACCCTAGGGCCTTAGATTTAAATGATAGGGGTCATGTCCCAAAGTTTAGTGGTACCAAAATGATTTGGGTACCAAAATAATTTTTATATCATTTTTGTTGTTTTGTTCGTTTCTTTGTTTTGAATATTTGGTTTTTTGAGTTTTAATGATGAATATAATTTTAATTGGCAATTAATTGGGATTAGATTGGCATAAGACCCTAATCACCCCCATCTAGGGTCTAACAAACATTTGAATTAAAAGATAAACTGAATTGATTGTTTCCAAATGATCAAGAATAACCTGATTTGTCCGATACATAAACTAAAATCAAATTCCGTCTAAAAGACGATACTACAAAAGTATCTTTTAAGTCCAAATAAGAACCAGTTCCTAATAGCAACCTAAAATGCCCAATTGCTTCCACATCTACCGATTGACCGTCGTCCACAAAGATGTGTCTTTCAACATCACTTGGCTTTCGGTAGCTCAGGCAATCCTGCATAGAAACACTTATGTGAGTAGTAGCACCAGAGTCTAACCACCAAGTGTTTCTAGGTACTGAAGCTAAATTAACCTCAGAACAGACCAAAGTAAGAAACGTACCCTTATTATCACGCCATGCGTGATATTTTGTACAGTCCTTCTTTACATGTCCAGGCTTCTTACAGAAGAAACAACCCTGATTATCCTTATGTTGTTTCTTCTGAACTGGACCCTTAGCAGCTTTATTATTATTCTTTCTTTTCTTGCCCTTATCCTTAGAGGCATAGGCCAAATGAGCACTTTCCGTCTTATCTTGCTTCAACCTGTCTTCCTCTTGCACACAGTATGAAATGAGCTCATTTAGAGTCAATTTCTCCTTTTGGCAGTTATAACTGACCTTAAACTGATTGAATTATGCAGAAAGAGACAGCAGAACCAGATGCACTAATAACTCATCACAAAGATCAAGTTTAAGTGCCTTAAGCTTTGAAGCAATATGAGACATTTCCATAATATACTCCCTGATATTTCCTTTGCCCTTATACTTCATCGAAATCAAGCGAGCTAAAAGCGTGCTTGTTTCTACCTTATCGTTTTTCGCAAAACGCTTCTCAATTTCGGCAAGGAAATCTTTAGCCTTAGTAATCCCTTCAGATTCTATGCCCCTAAAGGCTTCCGGAACACCGCGCTTAATGATCATAAGACTCATGCGATTTGAACGCTCCCACTTCTCATACTCCTTCTTTGCATCAGGAGTGCTATCCGCATTGAGAGGTTGGGGTTGTTCAGTTCTTAATGCATAATCAAGATCCATGCAGCCAAGAACAATTAGTATGTTCTCTTTCCAAACCTTGAAGTTTGTCCCATTTAGCATGGGAATTGAGTTGATGTTAGCAGAAATTGTTGCAGCAGATGCATTAGCTGAAATAAAACAAAAGATGCTCACATTAATAACCATAATTAGTAATCAATAAAAATCAAATAATGACAAATCCCATCCAAGATATCTGGCACAACATTAATATCAAGTCTTTGGACAGTAATATTAACTTGTAAGTGATACCTCGTTGCAATGATCAAACATTGACAATAACTCATGTCAAATAATGAAACTATCTTTGGATCGATTCATTATTCACATGTAAACATTATAATTGTCACACGTTTATCACCGCAGATGTGTATTCAGTCTAAATAAATATTAACCTTCCTTTGGGCCGATTAAATATTTACACGAAAGCATACACACAAACATCTCACATTCCTCATGAACAATCTACACAAGAGAGGTTACTTTGGCAACTTCTTGTTTTAATTAAACAATTGGAGTGAGAGACAACCTTAATGCCTTAGTGTCATAATATTTGAATCAAATAATTGATTAGCTACCAAATTAGATTTAAATTAAAATGTTCTTAATTTAAATCAACTGAATTTCCAAAAACTTAATTGGGGTCTCATAGCTTAATTAGGGCCCATAACTTAATAAATTAAGTATACCAAAGTGGACCCTTGAAAGCCGAGGCTTAACCATAGTGAACATGAAGTTCGCTTAACTTTGAACGCGAGGTTCGACTGAATTGAGTACAAGACTCACTTAAGCATGAACGCGAGGTTCGTCTGAAAATGAACGCAGGGTTCAACTTGAGAACGAACGCGAGGTTCGTTAAAAAATGAACACAGAACGAACGCAAGGTTCGTTTGAAAAAATGAACACAGAATGAACGCGAGGTTCGTTTGAAAAATGAACGCGAGGTTCGACTTGAATTGAGCGCGAGGCTCACCTTAGAGCTGAGCGCGAGGCTCACCTAAGATCTGAGCGCGAGGCTCACCTAAGATCTGAGCGCGAGGCTCAACTTGAATTGAGCGTGAGGCTCACCTGAGATTTGAGCGCGAGGCTCACCTGAGTTGAGCGCGAGGCTCACCTGAGAACGAACGCAAAGTTCCTTAAAATTGAGCGCGAGGCTCACCTGAGTTGAGTGCGAGGCTCACATGAGAACGAACGCGAAGTTCGTTTAAATTAAGCGCGAGGCTCACCTGAGTTGAGCGCAAGGCTCACATGAGAACGAACGCGAAGTTCGTTTAAATTGAGCGCGACGCTCACCTTATAACTAACTCAAAGTTCGGTTGAGGTAACCACCTCCTTAATTTTCGCCACGATTAATCGTACGAACCCTTAGGGTTTCAAACTGAAATCGCCGCCGCCATTGCTCCGGCACCCAAGAGGTCGAAACCCTAGGGTTTCCTGACGCCGCCGTCGTCGTCGGAGACGAGAGCGAGGCCGCCAGCGAACCTTCGCCGGCGAGGAGCACGGGACCGAAGATCAAACCCAAAAAATTCTTTGATTTTTATTTTCAAAAACAGATCCAGAATCGGGAAATTTTTTTTCTTGATCCAGATCCAAAAAATCAAAGAAAAAATCCAAAAAATTCCAAAATGTTACTGTTCATCCGAATATTACTGTTCATCCCAAAATAGAAAACATAACTGTTCATCCAAATATTACTGTTCATCCGAGAACAATTCTTAATCAAAATAGAGATTTTAAGATAAAAAAACTCAATTTTTAAGAACTTAAATCCCTAAGAATTAATCAAAGGTGGCTCTGATACCACTTGTTAGATCTTAAACAAAACTTGAGATCTAAATCATAAGGCCATGATTAATCAAAGAGATTAACAATAATCAAAAGGAGAGCGAAAGCTTATACCTGAATCCATAATTGAAACTTGATTTGGGTTTTTGATGATCTTCTAATCTTAGGGTTTCTCTATAGCCGAATTTCTCTCAAGATGGGGGTGAAGAGAATTAGAGAATGTAACCCTAGATTAGGGACCATAACCCCTTATTTATAGATATTGTACTTTTATAATTTGGCCCCTCAACAAATCATAATTACAACCTGGTATCTGCACATATAACCCCATGACTTATTTAAATACCCATTAACCCAACTTGATTGATCACTTCAGTGGGTTATCCTAAAAGATAGCAATACACATTGATTAATCATATGTGCCCACAATTAGATTTATTAGATTAAATCCAACAGAACATGAACATGAATACTAAGTTATTATGAATATACTATAACAGACATTGCAGGCATTGTGAAGGAAGTCTATCCGACAGGAGAGTCAACAAATTCTGGGAAAATGTCCACACATAGACCTATTAAACTAATAGATGAAGAGTAAGATTGTATTGTTATAACTTAATGACAAGTTCAAAGACATTTTAATAGATTATTATGAATTATTTTTTTACAGGCATGATGAGTGTATGGTCACATTATGGAATAAACTAGCTATTGACTTTGACTCCAACTTTAAAGATCATGATACAAACAATGTTGTTATCGTGGTGACTGGAGTTTTAGTAAAAAAAACTTCAGAGGTATAATTTAAATCGACTTGCATTACATTTTTAATATTTAGAAATATAAATATTCATTAACCTATATATGCATGTATTGATACATAGGTAACAATACGGTTTTATCAACGACAACAACAAAAACGTACTTCAATATTGATGAAGCCAGAGTTCAAAAATTACTACAAGGGTAAGAAGGGTACACAATACATTATTGAAACTTTGTGAAACATAACTTCAAATTAATGAATCCGAAACTATCTATACTACTGATAATAACTTTTTCATTATACATGTAGGAATACTAACAATGAGAACAACTTACAGTTAGTGACTTTGTCTATGAATTTCTCCGATACTCAACCAGAATCAATAAAGGCTATAGAAGCAACACTTTATGTAGTTGTATATTTCGATGCTCCAGGAACTTCACAAGTAATACAAATCTATGAATTTATTCAAATTATAAATATATCATTGTTGAGTACATGAAAATAGATTGGTCATAAAAGCTACATGTTGAATCCAGCTCTTAACAATTAGATCTAAACAAGCTCAAAATCATCACAAAAATATATGAATACTTACTAGGGCTCATGATATAAATAGATTGTTCACAAAAGATTGTCTCTCCTATAAAAGTATGATGATGATGCAATGTAAGCTGCTATTATGAGGGATTACCTCATCTAAACATTGTATTATCAATGTAGCTTGCATTCCACAAAAAAAATGACTTGTCTAAGCATTGATATTACATTGTAATAGCAATGTAGGATGCTATTATTAGGGATTACCTCACCTAAACATTGTAATCTCAATGTAGGTTGCATTCCACAAAAAATTACCTCGCCTGAGCATTACATAATTAATAATACATAATTAATATAGGATGCATTCTCGGATTCTTATCATCATCATTGCCCACCCAAAAAAATATAAAGCAAAAGAACTTATACCAGATTTGATTAGCAAAGAAAGCCTTCTGTCATTAAGCTCAAACCGAGCATTATATTATATACCACTGAAAACAAACAACCAATACCTCAACGTAAGCACAAATTAGCAACAATAACAATTAGCAACAAGAATTAATAAAGGGTTCTCAACCAATGACCATATGAAGTTCTATATTTCGATGCTGCAAGAAATTCAAAAAGGTAATACAAATGTATTAATTTATTCAAATTATAACTACATAATTGTTAACTACATGCTAACACCAGCTCTTTTAATTATAGTAATACTTTTTCATATGCGATGTACAAATCATTAGAGTTGTGAAGGAGCTGGATTGGCGTTATGTTGGATGTCTAGATTGTGCAAGAAAACACTATCAACTTTGAGGAAAGTCTAGTGCAGGTCATGTAATAAGGAAGTAATGGCACAAATCAGGTACACATTCAGTGCTACATTTCATATTCATAATTAAAAAGCACATGATAATTTATTTAATTTTTTTCCATGGTAATAACTATGTAAATGTAAATCAGGTACAAAGTTACAATAGAAGTAAAAGATCATTCTGCAATTACGACATTTGTACTCTTCAACAAAGAAGTTGAAAATTGATCAAAATTACTGCTTATGATCTCAAAAAAAAATAAAAAAAGTACTTAATTTATGCATGTAAGTTAACATTGATATTCTAAGTATCAGTGAACATATGTAATAGGATTCTTTACATGCTTTAGGTAAATGGGAAAGAGTTATTCTTGATATTATCCTAAGTATAATTGGAAAGACAGCAAAGGTTCAGGTGAGGTCAACAAGATATAATTATGCAGAGGGTAACGAGGGATTTATAATTCAAAAATTATTGATGAACTTCATGAAAACAAGCAACATAAAGACAACAACACAAGCCAGGATATTATAAGATTTATAATCTATTTTTTAAATATTAATAGACATTAATAACATAAAGGATTTTTATTGATTATTTCATTGTATGGTTATAGACTTCGCAAGAGTCAACAATTATAAATCTTACTAATGAGATTCCTCCAGCAATACCATTCCAGAGTCAAACACAACACCCAGATTTCACTCTAATATCAAAATCACTGCTTACTCCAAAGATTGAGAAAAAAAAGTAAAAGTAGCCCGTTAAAATTTAGCAACTTTAATGACATGCTAACTGACAATGTTCAGGAAACAATCAAAGCACCAAAAGAAGAAGGTAAATTCTAAATTTATTTTACATTTTTGTAAATAAAAGTTGATAAAACCCATAATTAGCTATGTACAATAAATGTTTACTGCAGAATGTAAAAAAGATGAAGATTGGAAGGCAAAGTTCAAAGCAAAAAATTGTTGAAGCTGAAAAATAATTAGTTTGTTAGATAGTATTTTGCAATGTGTACATGAAGACACTTTTTGAGAGCTTAAGCACTAAATCAGAATTGTCCAACAAAGGCAAAGGACAAGAGAAAGACGTTTGGAAACTAATATGACGACTTCGACTCAGATTTTAATATCCACAGACATCAGTAACTTTGTTATGCATGTCTGAATATATCAAGTCTTTGTAATTTGAATAGCTATGAACCAATGTTAAGCGAGTATGTCGTGTTTAATTCTTATTAAACATATAATGTTATGTTCTGATTATGATGGTAGTTATATTTTTTCCCCAATAACGTAAAACTATATACTCTCATGTGCTCATGTTCCTAATGAATGAATACAATAATAGATAAATCAACTGAGAAATTAATTAAATAAGTAAGTCTCAAACATACAAAACAAGTTCTTTATGAGAAATGAAGAATATATGCATTTTGTCTTGCCAATTAAGTCAATTATGGAAATCAGAACTCTAAGGTACCACAACAATTTAGGACAAATGTTAGAGAATCAATTACTTACAAAGAGAAGAACGCGCGGTCAAAAGAACGACAAATATCTATTACGAAGGAGCTGATTTTTGATGGATCAAGATATTAATAATGGAATACTCAATCCAATAAAAATAATACACTAATGATTTCTAGTTTACTTTGCCTTCAAATTCATCAGCATATAACAATAAAATCTCATATACGTATGAGAAGTGATGCTCATGAATAAATTCAATAATAGAGAAATAAACAACTTATGGAGATATTAACATGCAACAGGAATGGTAAACAGATGATCGACAAAGGAAAAATGAAATTGTACATGCAATTATTATAGGCATAAGCAAAGGCAAACAAATCACCTACTTAAAACTAAATTAACAAGCAGAATAACATGCAAAATAAATTGGTAAACAATTATTACCAGTCTTAGTATTTCGGGAAATCTCTCTATCTGTCTTAATCAACTATCATACATTCACAGTATAATACTAATCACATCAATTATCTTTGACAATCAACTTGAAATTCAAAAAGCATCACTCAAAACACAACAAGAAATTTTCTTAGCACACTAGGTAATTCCAGATTGTGTCCTTAATTCTAGCCTTTAATATTATCTTCACTTCATTTTAATTAATTTCAGTTTGTTTAGTCAATTGTGTGAAACTACTACTGACGAAACTTTATAATATTACAAATATTGATCATGACTTTTAGGTACAATCACATATGAAGATGATTCATCAAAAAGAAACATTTTCGTCGTATAACTTCTAGGATGGTGTAATTGAGACTCATACCTTCTCCAACAACACTCTACAAACTACAGGTAAACAACTATTTAATGAAAGTTCAGGTAAATTCCAATATCACTATACTAAACAATTAATTTTTATAGTGACAAATATGGTTACCAAAAAGTTGACATCAAGATAAAGAAGAAGGTAGGAAAATCATAAATTGTGACGCCCCTGGATTCACACAAGGTTGCAGTTCGAGGTAAAACTAGAAATATCAAACATGTCATGCACCATACCGTGCAATAACATATTTCACCATCACAATTACTATCTAACAACAGGTGTAGGTACAAGGCAAGTAAAATATTTTACAATAAATACATGATGAAATGATAGAACTCGAATTAATACACCTCATCAACCAAATAAGCTAGAATACATAGCCAATGCCTAAAATGAATAATAATAGTCTGGAGATCTCAACATGTCTCAAAGTACATAATATCTGATACATAAAATAAGGCATACAACCTTTACAACTCTAGAATATAAATCTCTCAAATCTAAAAATGTCTCAAGTGGAGTATAAAATGAAATACATCTAATAAGAGGATAAACATGCGCTAATAAGGATAGCCCTTAACCTGCGACTCTCCGGGCTCATGGCTCGTTACCTGAAAGGGGGAGGGACAACGAGCGTCAAAGCGCTAGCGAGCAACATCACAACCAACCCTAAGGGATAGGGCTCGTTGTATATGAAAATATAGTTAATACATAATAATATAAGATCATTTATCCTAACAATAATGGGTTTCAATACTTAGGAAATTACAACACGAGCGTAGGTACGTCGAACGAAATAATCCAAACAAGGAAACCCTCATGTATATACCTTGTATTTCAAATTGTAAATTCCTAAATACCAAACCCGAAGTCTAATACAGGAAACGATAAAGAAAAGAAAACAAACACATCTCTATCGATAAACGTAAACATGTCAAAGTTACAATAAGAGACATATCCAGCCTAGGTAGCTATCATGTCCTAGCCTCATATAATATGTCGTGTTCCAAACTCGGTTAAGAAACATACTCAAGGTTTAGCAATTATCCAACATAAGACTGTAATGGATTATAGTCCAACATGAGGACTTTGATGGATTATAGTCCAACACGAGGACTTTAATGGATTATAGTCCAACACGAGGACTTTAATGGATTATAGTCCAACACGAGGACTGTATGTATGAACCATGGAATACAAAAGATAAAGGTATACATATCCTATTCTTGTACATGTCTTGCTGTACAGATCTAAGCTTTTGTCAGGAATGTCATCTTACATGCATAGATAAAATCATAACCACTGAAATTTAATACCCGATAAACGAGGCGACTTCTCGTATTCAAAAATGATAAACACTACCCTTGAATATATATATGAACACTGTATGAATGTATAAGCACGGTAGGTGATCAAGCAGAAACACAAACAAAACAGGAAAAACTTCGATGAGTCAACTCATGATCAGCTATGAGTCGACTCATGACTCATAGGTCGACTCATAAGCTGAAGAGTAAACTCAGCAGACACTCTTGACAACAGGAGTTGACTTCGTGAGTTGACTCATGATAGTCATGGGTCGACTCAGCCTGATGAGTCGACTCATGATGAGTCATGAGTCGACTCATGAGCTGAAAACTGAATATTTCACAACTGCAACTCGTCATCTCATTCCATACTTCCACTATACTGATTTACACCTCCATAACTATCAATTCTAAACTATGAGATTGTGGAAAGAAAAACATATCTAGCATGAGAAACGAATACTTGCATGTTAGATTTAACATTTAACCCTTAAACATGAGTGAGAGCATTTAATCGAAATAAAACTCATATTTTCATTCTCTTAAATAAATTCTTAGATCTGGGTTTTCATCAAAAACTCGTTGGTGGGGATTTAAAATCTGAAACACATGATTTCTAGCATTTACACTAATAAGAACATTGATTTATACTTGAAAATAAGTCTTAGGCTCAATAAAACTCATGAAAAACGTTTATAAACTGATAAAAACATGGGAGAGAGATTGAGTGAGATGCTACTCGCTTCAGATGTGTTGAAGAACGATTCCCCTTGCTGTAAACCACAAGGGGTTGCTGAATTTCCCCGAAAATCTCCCAAAAACGCCCAAAAACAAACTAGGGTTTTGAGGGGGGAGAGGAGGCTAGGGTTTCTCTAGGGAGAACTCATGAAAAGAGGTGTTTTCGGGTAGAGGAGAATATATATAAATAGTTAAAATCTGACCCGAAACCCAAACAAACCCGATCCACAAAAACCAGAAAATCTTCGATGAGTCGACTCATGACTGTCATGAGTCGACTCATGACTCATGGGTCGACTCATAGGATGACGAGTCGACTCAGCAGAGACTTTTGACAATGGGAGTTGATATCATGAGTCGACTCATGACAGTCATGGGTCGACTCAACCTGATGAGTCGACTCATGATGAGTTATGGGTCGACTCATGAGCTAAAAACTGGGTTCTTCGACTCTGCTGCACATAATTTGCAAATTTGCAAACTCAACCTCATAACTGATGCATATATACATTCTCATAAGCTCAAAACGCTAGTTTTCATGCACAACCATGACATAAAGATATTTGTCATAAATAAATATTATTTTTCACTAATATCACATATATAAGTTATCAAAATCTACGGGGTCTTACATAAATTAATCACTGCAGTTGATCATATGGACCAACGACATTCTATAGTTCCACAGTCTACATCTACATTCAGAAATAAGAGAAGAACTAATGATCTCAACAATGGAAATAATTGCACTGTTCAGACAAGGATCAAAAAGAAGTCCAAGGGTATGGTTTATAAACTCATATAACTAAAATTAATGCATTGTTATTAACATACAATGCACTTAAACATAATTTTGCAACAGGGGATGATGCGATATTCTTGACTTTGGTCCTCCCACTTGGACTTGGGAGCATTGTCATGCAATGCTATGGTATGAAGAGAGAGTTGAAAAATCCAAATGCTCTAAAAATGCAACTTTTTCTTTATGTTGTCGGAAAGGAACAATGAAGTTTCCTTTGCTTGAACAACCACCACATTTACTTAAAGAGCTATTATTGCCATCAGATGGTCGCACGAGTGCACATTATAAAGAATATATCAGATCATATAATGCTATGTTTGCTTTTACCTCGAGTGGAGGAAAAATTAATAATACAGTCAACAATGGCCAAGGCCCATACTGTTTTTGTTTGAATGGATAAAATCATCACAGGATCGGATCACTCAAACCCATTCCTGAAAATAGTCCAAAATTCCTACAGTTGTACATTTATGATACAGACAATGAGATTACAAATCGAATGGAAGCTATTAATGGCTCAGAACAATCGAAAACTCTAATTGTGCATGGACTTCTAGCAATGTTAGATACTTATAATGAATTAGTTAAAAGTACACGAATGGTACATGACCGAATTGATGAAGCTGATTTAGTACCAGTGAAAATGGTAATGAAAGCTTCAAGGAGTGGAGATGGTCGGGTGCAAAATGTGCCGAAGTCTTCAGAAATAGCCGGTTTATAGTTAGTGACATTGATGAAACGATTGTCCATCGAGATATTATCATTGATGACAGAAGTCTGAGATTGACAAGAATTAGTGATTTACACCCAAGTTTTATAGCATTACAATACCCTTTATTATTTCCATATGGAGAAGATGGTTATAGATTAGGTGTAAATTTGATACAAATAGGAGAGACTGGTTATAAAAAGAGAAAAGACGTTACAATAATGGAATATGGAGCTTTTAGAATTCAACAACGCTTGCATGAAGAACATACATTGATAAGATCTGGAAAATAATTTCAAACTTACATTGTAGACATTGCAACATCATAGAAGAGGATAGACTTCACTGGATAAAAAGAAATCAGAGCAAGATAAGAGCAGAGCTATATTGTGGATTGAAGGATGCAATGTTCAGAGGAGATATAGAAGGTCCACAAGTTGGGCAGAGAATTATTTTACCTTTATCTTTCACTGGAGGTCCAATATACATGACCCAAAACTATCAAGATGTCATTGCTCTTTGTCTTATTCTGGGGAATCCTGATTTGTTTATCACTTTTACATCAAATCCAAAGTGGAAGGAGATAAAAGCATGCTTAGATGAAATTGGTGGTCAGATAGTAGAAGAAAGACCTGATATTGTGGCGAGAGTATTCAAGATGAAGTTGGACCATCTCATGGAGGATTTGCAAAAAAGGAGCATTTTGGTAAAAGTCAAGCAGGTTAGTATTCAAGTAAAGGACTAT
Source organism: Asparagus kiusianus (assembly GCA_022839385.1). Classification (NCBI taxonomy): domain Eukaryota; kingdom Viridiplantae; phylum Streptophyta; class Magnoliopsida; order Asparagales; family Asparagaceae; genus Asparagus; species Asparagus kiusianus. The sequence goes on from BQKN01000852.1 coordinate 675,885, forward strand.
TAAATAAACTCTTTTATGATTATACATAATGTAAGTAAACCTATTGTTTATTCTATTACTAATACAACCTTTATTATGTGCTCATGTCTCATTTTAATTTGTAAAGCCCTAAAATATTTACAGTTCCTGAACATTTGAGAATATTTATAGAGAAAAAGTTTTTTAAAAAATAGTAGTATTTAATATTATTATAACATTGTTATCTTTTGTGTAGTGGTGTATTCTACAAATGACATCAATACATTTACAAATGTTTAGCTATACAAACTAGTTAACTAATAAATTTATGGCCACATACTTGCACACTATTTTCTAAGACTATAGTCAAAACAAGCTAATTTATATAATTATAATGTAATGAATGCTATGAATTTATAACATTTGTGCAATCTAATAACATATTTCATGCGGTGGTGTATACAATAGAATTCCAAAAAAGAAGACTTCCACATGCTCACATATTACTATGGCTATATGTCAAAAATAAGTATCCAATACCTTCTTTGATTGATAAGATTATCAGTGCAGAAATACCTGATAAATAAATTGATCCATTGGGATATGAAGCAGTAAGTTGGTTTATGATACATGGTCCTTGTGGTAAAGCAGTGACATCGGCTCCTTGCATACAAGATCAAAAGTGTACCAAGCATTTTCCAAAAAGGTACATCAGTGAAACAATTATAGAAGAAGTGGTTTTGCAATATATCAGAGAGGAGCAAATGATGATATATGGGTGCTGAAGAAAGAGAAAAAAATTAGACAATGGTTATGTTGTGCCTTATAATCGCAAGTTGTTAGTCAAATATCAAGCACTCATTAATGTTGAATGGTGTAACCAAGACCGATCAATCAAATATCTGTTTAAATATATAACTAAAGGACCAAATCATGCTTCCATATCACTCCAATCATTAAAGATAGATGCAAATACATTGAAAATTTATCCGCCTATAGATGAGATACAATACTATTTGTATTGTAGATATTTATCTGCACCAGAAGCCATATGGAGAATTTATGAATTTGACATTCACCATAGATTTCCTGTAGTGGAAAGACTTCCATTTCATCTGCCTGAACAACAACCCATCATTTACAAAGACACTGATGACTTGAGACAAATTATAAATCATATTGAAGATAATCAAACAAAGTTCATAGGATGGATGGAAACAAATAAATTATACACAGAAGCAAGGAAACTAACATATGCTAAATAACCATCAAAATTTGTATGGAAAACATGAAAGAAATGGAAGATTAGAGAAAAGGGACGAAGTATAGGCATAGTAGTTTATGCACATCCTACAATAGGTGAGATGTTTTATCTACGCTTATTTTAAACATTGTTCGAGGCCCTACATGTTTTGAAGATATCCTTAGGCATGATGACATTGTTTATGATACATTTAGAGAAACATGTACCGCTCTGCGATTGCTAGAAGATGACATGGAATGACAATATGTGTTGACTGAAGCATCATATACCGCATCAGGCTGGCAGATGAGGCAAATGTTTGAAAACCTTCTGTTACATTGTCAAGTTGTTAACCCTAAAAAATTATGAGAAGATAACTGGAGGTATCTTACAGAGGGGATTTTAGAAATGCAAAGGAGATTGTTACGTATGTCAAATTTGATAATGTAATACCAACAATTGCAAAATCAAACTCTAGTAGAAATTGAGTACTTACTGCGACAAAATGGTAAAAGCCTTAGTAAATTTAATGGAATGCCACAGTCGGACAACAATTTAATGAAATATTGTATAGACAAAGTAATTGGTGAAGAATTAAACTTTGATAGAGATCAACTAAGAGAAGAACATGACAAGCTCTTTAAAGGTATGAATATCTAACAGATGGGAGTCTATGATAAGGTAATTGAATCTGTAAATAACAAGGTAGGTGGACTATACTTTTTGTATGGACATGGAGGAACTGGGAAAACTTATGTTTGGAAATCCATAATAACAAGACTAAGATCTGAAGGCAAAATTATTTTGGCTGTTGCATCATCTGACATAACATCTGTGTTATTACCTAAAGGAAGAATGACCCATTCAAGGTTTCAAATTCCAATTTTATTAAAAGAATATTCAACATGCGGAATCAAACCAGGAACCCCTGAAGCTAATTGAAGTTTAATTATATGGGATGAGGCTCTAATTGTTCACAGGCATGCTTTTGAAGCGGTAGATCGTACATTACGAGACATTTGGGAAGCCAAGATGAGTTGGCTCAAAGCAAACCATTTGGAGGGCTAACAGTGGTTCTAGGTGGAGATTTTAGGCAAATATTACCAGTATTGCCAAGAGGTAACAAGCATGACATATTGAATGCATCAATTAGTAGTTCTAAATTATGGAATGAATGCAAATTATTTTCTTTGACACAAAACATGAGGCTACAACAAATACAATCTGAAGACAACAACATGACAATAGATGATTTCGGCAGATGGGTGATTAATCTTGGAAATGGTCAATCAATAGAAGATGCATCTACTACTGATGAGCCATTAATTGAGATACCAAAAGAATTCATTATTCATTCAACTGGAAAGCCAATGGGTGATATTACATCCCAGAGTTATCCAAATCTCCTAAAAAACTTTTCTAATGCAGACTATTTACAAGAGAGAGCAATCTTGACTCTACGGAATGAAAATGTAGATATTATAAATGACATCATTCAAGAAAAAAATACAAGGTGTAGAAGTAACTTATTTAAGCTCAAATTCCATTTGCGTGACTTCTCCAAATTTGCAGGAAAATGAAGCAAGCTACGGTGTAGAAGTAACTTATTTAAGCTCAAATTCCATTTGCGCGATTTCTCCAAATCTGCAGGAAAATGAAACAAGCTACCCTATAGAATTCCTCAATTCATTAACATTTTCTAGAATGCCAAATCATGAAATAAAACTAAAATTTGGGACTCCAATCATGTTGTTGTGTAACCTAAGTCCAACAGAAGGTCTTTACAATGGCACGAGGATGATAGTAACACAATTACTAAAATGGATTATAGAAGCAATAATAATTAGTGGGTCTAATATTGGAACAAAGCACTTCATTCCAAGATGTGTATTGACAAACACAAATTCAAAATGGCCATTACACATGAAGAGAAGGCAATTCCCAATCAGACTATCATTTGCAATGATAAGAAATAAAAGCCAATGATAGACATTAAATTTTTTTGGATTATACCTTCCAAAGCCATGTTTTACGCATGGCCAGTTGTATGTTGCTGTCTCCAGAGTTACTTCACCGAAAGGGCTTAAGATTTTGATAGAGAATGAGCAATAACAAAGCGAAAACTTTACAAACAATATTGTTTACAAATTTTTTTAACAACTTACAAACAGGTATAACTTTTAAACATTGGATAAATTTCATTTTATAATATTGAATACTAGGTTTTGAAACATTATATGCAACTCTTCATTTCTTCAGTATAACATTAAATGCTATAAATGTTCATGACATTAATAAAGAGATTAAGAAATTTATTTGTTATATCACTATATTATCTCTCATATTTATAATGATATAATGATGTTGCCTAACTGATGAAATTATATTTACAATGCAGATTAAAAGACACATAAAAGTTGTTTGCTACATAGACGGCCACCAGTTAAAAAAGTAACAGACAATGATGTAATCATTAAAGTGGAGGTGAGTACAATTTCAAAATAAAGGAAGAGCCAAGGCAATGAAAGTTAGACATCAAAAAAATTGGTGAAAGTGTCATTATTGCAACGTTATCTGCTACCCAAATTGTAAAATGAATGCTCTCTTAATTCATGGGCACAACGTTCATAACAGTGTGTCAGTGCACAACATTGGTAAAGTCGGGGTTGTTAAGCACTGTGAAGTATAAGTTTATTTACTTTAGTTAAATCAAAATAAATGATCTTAACAAATCATGTATCACTTTGCCAGTTTCATGTCATGATTTCATATTTTCATGAAGTAATTTAGCTCAGCTTTTGGTCTTTTATCAATATTTATTGCCTCAGATGAAACTTTAAAAGTCACATATATTGCATTGTAATAACGTAGTAAACCACACCACACCTTGCTTTGAACATTACAAATTACTTGCAATATCGTTTTATTAACCTTAATATTTATCAAAAACTCAAATTTAGTTCAAACAACCTCGAAAACTACAAAATATGAATTACAAAAACAACAATAACAACCCAAACAAGCAATCAAACTAAAACAAATGTGTAACAAAACTAAAATAAACTTACTTAAAATCAGCATAAAAGCATGAAAACAGAAACTATTCCCACACAACATACAGTTAAACAAGATCAAGATAAGCTACAAAATACATGATTAATTACTGCGGCTCAGAATATAAACAAATGGGTCATAATAGATTGTCTCTCCTATAAAAGTATGATGATGTGATGTAGGCTGCTATTATGAGTGATTACCTCACCCAAACATTGTAATATCAATGTAGGTCGTATTTCACACAAAATAGCCTCGCCTAAACATTATAATTAATATAAAATGTATTCTCAATTTGTTATCGACATCATTGCCCATATAAAAAACTTAAATAGAAAGAACTTAAACTACTATCGACTACCAAAGAAAGTCATCCGTCATTAAGATAAAACCGAGAAGTACATACAACAAGAGGCCAACAAACAAGAGCTCAATGTAAATACAAATAACAAACTATAACATTTAACAACAAGGAGATAACCAAGCATAATGATTAGCTATATGAATTGCAACATGTGAATTTGGCAATAAAAAAAATATAACTACATGTACATATTTACGAATTAGCATTATAAATTGCAACATCTAAATTTTCCTATTACCAAAACATATAACTTTGTGTGGGGATTTATTATTTAACTCCATTAACGCAAAAGTATATGCAAGTCATGTGAAGGAACAAAATAGAGTGTTGTGGGCATAACATAAGCAAAACAAAAATTACGTTAATTAAACCTTCAAAGGGTGGATGTATCCCATTCTTCGACCGATGCATTAATCCATCAAAGGGATATACAAATCACATGAATTGAGCAATTTACAAGAATCAATAACAATTAATAAATAATAAACCCCAACAACAACATTCCACAATCAAACAAAACTGCTAGATTTCGTTCCATGTTAAAACCATGCCTTAATCCAAAAGTTAATGAAAGGATATTAATATTAGCCCTTTGAACTTTAAGCACATCAATGACATGGCAAACGACAATGTTCAGGAAACAATCAAATAACTTTGTTATGCATGTCTAAGTACTATATTATCTTTCTATAATTTTAACAACTATAAGAAAATGTCAAGTACTTTTTCCATGTTTACTTCTGTTATCATAAACTTTTATGATTAACCTATTAATTTTCCTTTTCCTTTCATTAAAATTACACAACATATAAATATATATTCTCAAATACTCATTGATATGATAATAAATCAACTACTTACAAACAGATTAACATGCATAACAAATGTCAAATACATTAAAGACAAACCTAAAATGAATAATAACATGCCATAATAAGATGCGAATAAAATTGAAAATAAATCATCTACTTACAAAGAGATTTACATGCAAATTATTAGGAAATTTCAAACTCCTATGGAAATAAGAGGGCTCAAGTAAATTAATATTTTATCATGAATGACGGATTCAGTTGCTTAGAAAAAAATTTACATGAAGCTTAAAAACGACAGAGATCTTAAAAAAAGCATAAAATTTTATGAATCAAACAAGTACTACCACAATACACCACAATCTAAAAAGATTCCCTAAAGCAATGATCTTTCAATTGCATAATAAGAAGGAATGGACTAAACTGGAGTTTTTTCTCTCAGAGGAAGAGATGGCCTAAACTAGGATTTTCTCCGACCAAAAAAAATTGACAGGTCTAGAAAAGAGAATGACGGAGAAAAAAGAGATGAACTTAATGAGGGTTTCTTCTGGAGGAAGGGATGAACTATTTTTGGTTTTTCTCTGAGGCAAAGATTCAACGGATCTGGAAAGTAGAACGTGTTGGCCTTCTTATTTTGATGATGTTTAACAAACAATTTACTTCTAATATTGTTTGTCTAGTGTTTGTGTATTTCTATTTATTATAGACAAATAACAAGTTGGAGGATGGATGGAATAGCGCTTCAACGACGATATCAAATGGAGGTTGGCGGAATTGTGGAGTGAAGCTTATGCAATTCAAGTTTAAGATCCAAGTTCAGCTTCATCCGTATAGTATACCAAGTCAAGCTTATTGAAGATCAAGGTCGGCTTGGACAATCTAGTTTAGGTTTTATATTATGTGTGTTAGATACTCTAAGCTCAATATCATATACACACACATTTTATTGGTTTCCTTGTATATATATGTAGTCATATATATATACAATACAAGTTTTGGTTTTTATGTTTATAAATATGAAATTACATATTTCATATTTATTATTGTGATTTGGTTTAGCTACTTAGATATGAAACAAATATATTTTTATATACATACTCATATATTTTATTTTCTATTGTATTTGTAAAAATATTGTATTCTTAGTTTTTGGACTTAACAATAATCATATACATATTTTATTAAGTCTACATAATCATTATGCAAAGTTTCAAAACATGGTTTAGCATAAATATCAAAATTCATATGTTTACATTTTCGTGTTTTGGACTATTTGGTAAAATTATGATATTTCTCATTTGGGAAGTCCTTTTTGTAAACCAGTCATTGTAGTACGTTTATTATCATGTCTACAATAATTCCCTAAAGTTTTATATTTTTTAGAATTTATTTGATATTTTTAAACAGTGTTTTAAAATTAGCAAACTGTTTTTAAAACTGTCAAATGTCATATATCAGTTCACGGTCGACCGTCACGGTCGACCGCGCCTGAGTATTTTTCATAGTAGGCAGCAGAGACTTTCACGGTCGACCACCGCGGTCGACCGTGAGCTCAAGATTTCCCACGGTCGACCGTCACGGTCGACCGCCGAAGTCTCTGGAGCTTTTCCTGTTGTTTTTGTTGCTCGCGGTCGACCGTCGCGGTCGACCACCGTTTATTCCAATGGCTCTTTTTGTACAGAATCATATTCTTGATTTTTTGGGATTTTTGTTGTTTTGGTTTGGGGTTTTTGCTGTTGTTTCTCTTCCTATATAAACCCTCAAACCCCCTTCTATCTCAGCAACCCAATGGATAGTTTTAAAGAAGTTTAAAAGAATTTTGAAAAGGGTTTTAGTTGGGTTCAAAGTCTGTTTGGTTTGTAAAGATTGTTTTACAAGTGGAGAAGATCATCTACAGTGTTTGAACTTCATCTTAATCATCCTCTCCAACTTGATTTTCAGAGAAGAATTCCTAAACTCTATTTTCTAGCTACTTATCGTTTTTTTTTCATAATTTCTATATGCTAGATTTTAATTGAGTTTAGTTGATTTGATTTCACTCATTGTTTACACACACCCACTTAAGCTTATTGTATTTGCATACATTGTATATTTGGGTTGGTGAGGGTTGTAACAATTGAGTGTGAGCTTTTATTGTGTTCTCATCCATATTAGAGAACAATCATTCTTTGTATTGTGCTTAATTGTGAGATCACTTTGTAATACACTTGTACACCAAGAGAAGTGTGTGGCGAGAGTCGGGGATCGTCCCAAGAGGAGTGGCGTCGGTTGACGAACCTAGGGAGAGGTTGTAACCGAGCACTTGAGGGAGACACGTCTAGTTCAACATTTGAGAGGGTGTAGAGTGGGATTACAAGAGTGTGTTAGTTGTAGAGTTTTTGGTAAACTAGAAAACCGTATTGTGAGGTGTAAACGTTGTTCGGGTAAACGTAAAAAACCCAATTGTGATAGTGAAGATCTCCTCGAGGTGAGGAGCGGAGATGTGGGTCAAGTGGTTAGACCGAACTCCGTGATCATATCATTTTGTTTGTGATTGCATTGGCGTTCTTATTCTTGTATTCATATCTCATATCGCCTTAGTGTATTGCTCTTCATATTGCCCTATCACTTTTGTAGATTGTTTATTTCATCCTTGTGTTTGTTTATATATCCTTGCATATATTTTTATCATATAGGATATATTTTGTTGTTCATATTGCTTATCCTAGCTTACATATCTTGTTGTATTTCATACTTGCTAGGATAACTTATTAATTAATTTTAATTGGTATTTAATCGGATTAGATTAGTATAAGACCCTAATCACCCTCCCTTTAGGGTCTAACAGAACGACAAAGAGGAAAGTGATGGACTTAATGAGCATTTTCTTCGAGGCAAGGAATCGACGGGTCTAGAGAGGAGAAGAGCGAAGAGAGTATGTATGGACTTAATGCGCGATTCTTCTGAGGTAAGGAATCGACAGGAATGGCAAAGTTAACGACAACTTTAGAGGCTTTTACAAATAAGGCATTGATGTTTGAATAAATGACATCTAATTCCCTAGGTTATTGACAATTAAGTCATGGATCTATAACATAATTAAGATTTGCATCAACCTCTGCATTATTTATCAGTAATATACAAATTGTAATTTACAATATGTCACATTATAATATTCAATAATTGAGGGATTAATTGTATTATTAAATAATAGTTAATTTAATTTATGCATATTGTGTACTTCAAGTTTCGCGGTTAACGAGATTATTCTGTATGCTAAATTCTATTTGGCTAGACATAATATTACCGTTGATAAATATTGATTTTCGATTAGCCCGTGCTTGGCACGGGCCTTAATACTAGTTTGTTTTAAACTATCACGTATATGGTTTTTGTTAGAGATAATATATTATCCACGAGGGTGAATATTATTTACTCTTAATTCATAACTTTCTTTAGGCCGACATTTTGGGGATTTTCGTTTTGCAAAAAGTAATCTAAGGCCCCTTGAATTCAAATCTTGACACCCAAATTGAATACTAAGCAGTCATGTAGCCCCTGGTCCGCTATAAATCTTTCATCGAGTCCTTTAAGATATCATTCTCTCTTTAAAAGTACGAGTTTGAGAAAATCTTTTCATAAGCAATATTATCCTTAATTTTTTTGAATATTACATTGTTATCCTAATCTATTCTAATTATCCTTTTTTGAATTGGTAATGAGACTCAACATATTATTGGATAAATGAAATGTGTTTGATATAATTTAAATCATTTATTTATTTCAACTTGTAGAGAAATCTAAAAAATATATGCTAACTAGCAACTAAAAGTTTTTGAACTTTATAAAAAATATCCTCCAAGCCTTTTAAATTATAAAAGACACCTAAAAATTTAAAATTTTATTAAAACATCTTAAAAATTATAAATTTTACTTATTTCAATTCAATGAGAAATCTAAAAAACATATGCTCGCTAAAAACTAAAAGTTTTTGATTTTGGAGAAAGTATATTGTAAATTTTCAAAAATAAGAAAATACCCCTAAAAATTTAAAATTTATAAAAAATACCTTGAAATTTTTAAACATATAAACACACTAAAAACCTACAAATAATACAAACAACCCTTAAAATTTTATAAAATTTGTAATAAACACTCTAGACTTTTTGCTAATTACAAAATAAAACCCTCAAATTTGTAAAATTTATAAAAAACCCTGATAATATATAACCTAACAATGCATTAAAAATATAGGAGTTACAAATATCCCTACATAATTTATAATTTATAGAGAGCACCCTTAAAGTTTTAAAAATTACAAACAAACACTCAAAATTCAAATTTTACAAATAACATCCTGAGAATTTCAAACCCATTAGTTAATTAAAAATATAAGAATTATAAATAGTCTACAAATAATTTACAATATGTAGAAAAGACCTATAAGTTTAAATATAAAAAAACCTTATTATTCATAAATTATTAAAAAACCATGAAAATTTCTAACCTATAGACACTAAAATGAATAAACAAAATTACTAACAACCCCTAAAAATTTACAAATTTATAAAAAATGTCATACTCCCTTGAAAAGTATAGGTTTAGGAAAAACTTTTCATGGTCAATATTACCCATACTGTTTTTGAAAAGAACATAACTAACTAAAAATCTATTAAATTTAAAATTTATAAAGAACATCCTTAAAGGTTAGTATATTGTAAATTACCCTTCTAAAGTTTGAAAATTTTCAATGATTATTTGTAGTTCATTGATTTTAATGTAATGTTTAATAGTTTTTTATATTTGTAAATAACAAAATTTTAGGGTGTTTTTTTATAATTTTTAAAACTTTTAAGGGTGTTTCTTTTGTAGTTTTCTAAATTTTCATTGCATTTTTAGTGTAATGCATATATACATCAATTAATGATGATATTGAAGGGTAAGATGTATTAGGCCATAGTTAAGTGTGCATACAACTATTCCTAGGAAGTATAGTTTATATATGCAAAAATTTTCAAACAATCTATATAGTGGTTAAAAAGATTCTGACTTTAATGTATTATTTTTTATAAACTATAGTTAATATAAACCTACCATATAATTTTGACTATGATCATCATAATTTTAATACATTTGATGATTGACTATATAGGTATATAGACAATAAATTACTTTACTTTCTTGCATAAACTAAAATTTAGTGCTTAACAATTTAAATTATTACTTTTAAATTAATATAAAGAGGAGTTCTAATAACATTTATTTATTTACCTACAGGATAATACAATCTCAATTCCTATTTTTTGCTTGAGATATATTTTATAGTTACGCGTATCAAATTAGTAACTAAAATAATAATTATTTATACTTAAATTAGGATGATTAGTTGGTCATTCACTATGAAATTTTTATGAAGATATATATCTTACTTTCTATAGCTATCTACACTGCCCATGTATATTTTATAAATTAGTTCTTAATTTGACATATTAAATTACTTTTTCTTTGTAGAAATTTCTTCTTTGACTTTTAAATTATGTAATCACTATATCACCATTCTAGCGTAGAAAGGACCTTACTCTAAATAGCTTCAAACTAATGTTTGAGTTGAACTGTAGTATATGCTATTGCTACTATATGTATATTTTTTTTTAAGAAAATCACGTCAACACTTTTTAAACAGAAGAGAATATTCTAACCTCTGATATTATAAAAACTCAAATATAGCCAATTGAGTGATTATCAAAATAGGACTTACATCAGAAAGACGTGAATAATAAAATAAAATGGAAATGTAATGACATTTCCAACAGTATTACCAATAGTAAGCTACAATACAAAGTTAACATATTTTATGGAGCCCAACTACTGGCTATAAGCATCGAGGTTTCGACATATATTTTTTTATAATTTATTAAAAACATTCATATAATCTTATATAATAAAATTAATTTAATATCGAATAGTAATATCATTGTAAATGAGCAATTACAGAGATGTTAGGGACTAATATGTATGTATTTAAAATTTCAGGACAAATATCTTAATAACCTAATTATATAAGTATGCCCACTTTGTCACCTATTCTGTTCACTTTTCTCCTTGCTCATTCTCCACCAATTTTGTTATCATGTTTGGAGAGAAATAGAATTCATGTCGATGATGTCTTCTCTCCTCTATCTCTCGATATCATATTTTTTATATTAGTTTCTTTAATTATTTTTTAATAATTTTTTGGATCCATTTCATGCTTCATTCCGTGAAATGCCTTGTTAGATTCAATTTGAATATATTTTTATTTCAATTATTATTTTTTCCTATTTATGGGTCAATTAATCACCAGAATTTTTAGGTCTTTTCACCCATTTCATATTTTGAATTAACAGTTTATTTTAGGAGAATCTTAAAAAGGCCATTTTATAAAAGTATTAGCAAAAGCAATTGTTTTACATAATAATTAACAAAATTAACATCTTTCTTGTCACATCATCAAGACTGGCAAAAAAGAGGACTAGCAAAAAAGAGGTCGACTTTGCAAAAAATCATCTTTTAAATACATATAACTAATAGTCACGTGTAATTAACGAACATTAATTACAAAAGTAATTAAAGTCAGAAAATACACGGGACTACCACTCTTGCGTATTTTGCAGTCAGAACCAGAAAATACAAGGGACTATTGTATATGTCCTATATACAATACAATTACCTCAGGCAAGTGAGTTATATATAATAGCATTTTTCATTCACACCGTTTGAGGCAATATTTGATAGAGACCTTGCATCAAGGGAATTTTTTTTATATTTGATAGAGCACACCGCGAAATATATCATAATCTCTCTGCTCTAATTTCGTAAGAAAATAATTCTTTATACTTTCAGTTTTGCTTCTATGGTACGAAAAATGAGCTATAAAATTGAATGAGAATATTAGATAATTTAAATATGAGTGAAACCATAACTAAAAGTTAATGTGAATATGAGTCAAACCACAACTAAAAGTTTAATGGACATATTGTAAGTAAATTCATATGCAAAATTTCTTTGTAAATTAAATGATCATCCATCTTTTGAAGATTTCAACATACTAATAAACAGAGATGTTGTACTAGATCAATGTGTATATAACTCACAAATAGTAGATCACGTGGTGACAATATGGGTTGAAGGAAACAATGACAATATTTTATTTAAAAGAGTGATTATTGAGTTGATCAATCCTGCAAAAAACTTTATTTTATTTTTATTTTCATTCTATTTTTATTAATTTACATAATCATGATATTCAACCACGTGCATTGCACGTGTATCTCAACTACTAACATAATGTCGTTTATTCTTCATGTGCTTGCAATCATAGACTATAGGTGGTAATGGATACACGTGGCCATGAGATCTCAGCTTATGTTTTCCTTTCTTCTTTTTTCTCTCTTTTAATGTTTATCTGTATATTATTATTTCTGCTTCAATTAATTATTTGAAGTCATGATGATACTTGCTGTTTAATTATAATTCTATATCCTAAGATGTGTTCCTATGGGTAGAACTTTTCATGAGTCAATATTTGTACAAGACTTAATATGAAAAAAATGCCCCAAATATCAAAAAACCCTCGTAGGCTAGAATGGTTACCGATAAATCCTACCAGAGAAAAGAGGAAAATTAACTACTTGTCTATAAAATCACAAGTGAAGTTGACAACTAAAAAAATAATATTATCGATCATTATTTTTACATGGTAATAGTTAACCAATAAGTCTACAGCGATTAGGTAGTAGGTCATTAGTTTATGACAAGCACGGCGTTGATTAGCGTGTATTTTTGACAAATGCGGACCCTTTATTCTTAGCTGCACGATCAAGGTCGAACACATTAATATGTGTTTCTCTTTTTCTTATTTGAAAACATGCATGTGCCTCTTTGTCTATAATAGGAATTACTTTTTAGGAATAATTGTTCTGAAATAAAAACTAATACTTACTTGTTTCATCGCAACTAAGAAAATATACTTGCAACTGCAAAATTATTTCAATTACAACGGACAACGTACTCATATCCCAAAATAATCTACAATTATTTAAGCTGCAAAGAAGATTTCATATCGAAACTTTAACCGATATAAAGCCTAAACAAATGGAAAAAAGAAACGTAAAGCTGAACACGTCATGCAACTATATTACGACCTCGTTTGAACTGAGGGTAATGAGGGGTATAAGAAGTTAGGATAACCTTTATCCTTGTTTGGGAACAAAATTATGCAACATACCCCGGGGGGGGGG